>CM050323.1:51263177-51280805 GCA_027475135.1 Bactrocera correcta
CGCGAAAAGTTTAGCGCAATTTTAGGTGCATGCATTAAATTGCAACTGCATAATTTCACGCGCTGCGAAACTAAAGTGCGAAAATTTTAAAAAAATGGCGGCAATTACTGGCGATTCCGTTGTGAGAATGAATTATTATAATGTTTCATACTAATAACAATATTTAAAAAATATTTGAGTTAAATAAAAATATTTTACTTTGCCTAGTTTTAGGCGCTTGGCAGGTAGGTAGGTGGAAAGGCTGTCGGACAACGCAACTAGGGTTTTAGTAGGCCCATTGTGATATCACTAAGACTAACGATATTGGCACTCACTAACCGAAGAAAATCAGAAAGTTTTAGACGCTAATATAGCCTGCTTCGAAGCTTGAACACCAATATATTAATTTTTTATTTAAGGAACGCTATTATACTTTAAGTTTCCTAAATTATCAGCGTTTTTTTTTATTTTTTCTTTAATTTTTTCTTTTGAGTGTAATTCAATGCAAGTAAAAACCCGGCAAAAAGCAAAACACTCGAAAATTCAGTCGCAAAAATATTTCTATCAACACTCTACACAATCGCAAAATGCTAATGGTATTTGCGAACGCTGTTTTCACAAGCAAATGATAACACACGTCCGGAAAATAAACAAGCCATGGAACAAACAGTCGAAAAGCACACAAAAAACCGATAGCGAAGAGGACGCTCAAACAAAAATCGCATAGCTTTACCAGAAGGCGACTTTGAAACAAACTCAGCACCTGAAATATGATAAAGAATATTGCGAAAGCCAAAAGAGAGAAACAAAAAATGTTAGAAGAAGTAGAAAAACGATAAAGGGGGTGAAAAAAATTTCACCAAATATTTTAAGAATATATGGTGTGAATGAAAAAAGGTATATTTTCGCAGAAAAGTAAAAAAAAATTACAACAAAGAAAAACAAAAAAAAGGAAAAAAAAAAAGATAATAAAAAATATAAAAGAAAAAATAAAAAAAAGTAAAGGAAAATATAAAATAAAACACCAAACAATCGTGTGATGTAAAAACGTCCAGATAATTTAAATGCGATTAACTAAAAAGAAAACTTTGCACAAATTAAGGAAACTAACCCTTAAAATAACCGAAAGTAGACTTTGAACTACGCAAACCTCTTACACAATCTCTCAGTTTTTTTTATACCCTGTACAGGATACATTATTAAGTTTGCCTCGACGGTTGTAACACAAAATTATTTTTAATGTCCTTCTACCAATAAAATAAAAAAAACAACAATTTGCTGCGCAGCGGGAAAAGCTTGGAAGTTAGCAATTAAATTTGTCCCATTACTTAATAAATATTGAAAGGAAAGTCGTAAATTGGAGGGAAAAAAGTCAGAAAAATTTATACAAGAAAGAACTTTTAAATAGCAAAGTCCGTAGCAACAAAGTAATAGCAAGCAGGAGAAGAAGCAAGAACGAAAGTGGAAATTGAAACGAAGTGACAACAACGACGAAAGGAGCCAGACAGAAACAAGCAGTTTAGTTTATTTAAAGAACAGGGTTTGAACATTACGTGGTAGTTTTAGATTCAAAATGAAACTGAATTTTATAGAAAAAAACTTTACAAAAAATAAAATAAAATAAAAATTAAACAAAATTGTAAACAAAAAATAAAGCATAAAACAAAAATTAAAAAAAAAAATAAAAAAATATAAAAAAAAAAAAAAAAAAAAAAATTAATACAAAAAAAATATAAAAAAATAAACAAAAAAATGAAAAAAAAAAATATAAAGAAAAAAATAAAAATAAAAAATAAAATAAAAAAAAATATTAAAAACAACTTAAAAAAAAAAAATTTAAAATAAAAAAATGTTAAAAAAATATATTTAAAAAAATATTAAAAAAATATATTTAAAATAATATTAAAAAAAAATAAAAAAAAAAATAAAAAAAAAAAACAAAAAATTAAGAACTTCTTTAGTTCTGGGTAACTCTTTCTTCGCTAAAGAACACTTTTTCTTCAACAGTACTTAACTAACAGTTGGCTGATAATGCTGAGAAAACGGTCCTAAATCTTTTGCAATAATAACTTTAGCCTCTCGACATAAGCTTACGTACTAACAAACGGATTTATAAACCAGTAATATGCCAGCCGAACGCATGTAAAGCCAGTGTTCTTTGAAATACTCACATCAAATTTTAAAATTACAGCGACTTCTGTTTCTGTAGAAGTCGAACAAGAAACTTAGCCACACTTGCTTAACAATTTACTACAAAAAGTTCAACTTCCAATAGGATGCATGCTAAAGGGGCCTTTAAGCCACCTTGGCAGCACTAACTACATTTATCATTCTCATCCCTTTTTTAACATAAACCAAGAGGTAAACAGAAAACTCCCTTTAAAATTTTTTCAGCCTACGCCGCTAATTTCTATATGAAGGTACATATGTATATATAGACTGCGTCAGAACAGCAGGTCGGCTACCATACCATATCATATTACTCACTCGGACCACTTACGGCGCACCAAAGTCATGGTAAATTGACTAGAAGCTTAATTAAATTTAAAAATTTTGCTGTTATTGTTGGCGAAAGTGCACTAAATAAATAATGAAGCCAGCAAAAGAGCAACAAAACGCGCGAAAGAATAGAGATAAATATGGCAGAAAAAGTAAAATAGAAAATAAATGCAATAAACTTAAACAGAAATAAGCATTGAACTTCATTAGCAGAAAACGCTAGCAATGAAGGAAAACAAAACAAACAAAACAAAAAAAAAAGAAAGTTAGAAAAATCGCGGAAAACCGCTGTGCAAGCGTAATTGAAATGAATGTGGCAAAGCAGAAGTATGGAGGAAAGTATTTTAAACAACACGACTTAAAAAAGTTTGTGTAAAAGCACATTATTTCTTACTAAAATGCTAGTATGCGCATTGTGAGATTATTTTTTAAGAATGCTTTGCTTATATTATACATATAGTACTTGTAGAAGTGTCTCAGACTGAGCCTCAGCTTCATCAATAAATAATAAAGATAGACAATAATTAGCTATGCGGGACAAATCAACGGACTTTTCAGTTGGAAACGGGCTTGTATGTGGTAAAACCCTAGTTTTACAGAAAAAATTAGAATACCTAAAAGGGCGGCAATAACAAAACAGTTGCCTGCGAAAGTTGACTACAACCAGAAATCTTTGCTTCTGAATATCCGAGAAATCACAAAACATCCGCACTAACACAGCAACAAACGTTAAATACAACAATAACAAGAAAAAAATCTGTTCAATTGCAAGCTAGAACTTGAGTTGGGTCCAGTCATCAGCCAATATACATATATACATATACTAGTGGCAGATTTTAGTGAATCCCCAGCGCTGTAACGCCACAAGGGAATAAAGTATTGCCACATAGCGGTGCACATGTAGCGCATGTAAAGTGTAGTAACAATAAAAACTGAAGAAAAGGGAGCAGCGGAAGGTGGAAACTTCACGCTAGGGACGCGCAGTGAAGCATTAGGAAAAGCAGCGTATAGCGAAACGCTAAAAATAGTATATCCTTGCGCAAAACTCATAAAAAATGTAACAGCAAGACAAGAAAAACGATGTAGTGGAAGGAAGTAGAATGACAGAAGGTAGGAAAAAAGGCTATTTTTGGCTAACATAAGTAGACATTTTGCCGTGATTCCGTGCATACAACACCCGAAATACAAACATGTGTGTAAAAGTGACCACTAGCTAAAAGGAGACCTTGATGTTAGCTTAAAAGCATTTACTTACATATGCATGTATAACGGCTGTATGCATAGCTTAGCTTAGCTCTGTTGTGGTTTCGTTTGCTCGACAAGCATTTGCGGTTTTTCAGCGAACTGGCGGTCGACGGAGTGGCTTCGTGCTAATGACTTATATGATTGTGCCAGTGATTGTTCTGCTATATGAGCAGTGGAAATGCTTTATAAAGTGAATACGGGCAATTGACTCACAATTTTTTCCGGTTTTTTTCGGTTAGTAGAATTGCGAATAATTTTGTTGTCAACGCAAGAGCTTTTATAAAAATGACATGCTGGGCTGAGGAGATTTAGCAATGTCCGACTGTTTACATACACACGAACAAGTCCTTCAATTTTCGAGATATCGTTCGGAATCTTTGCACACATCTTTTTTTCCTATAGAAGCTGCTCATTTGTTGGAACGGAATATCGGACCACTATACTATATAATTGCTATACAAACTGACGATGAAAAACATGTTCTTATAGGGAAAACTTTTTTGCTTAACAATGTATCTTCACGAAATTTGGTATGAATTATTGTCTAAGTGAATTGTTTAAGCCCTGAAGAAATTTTTCAGATAGGGGTACTATAGCATGTAGCTGTAATACAAACTGAGCGGTCAAATTCGAGTCCTTGTATGGAAAACTCTTTTATTTGTCAAGGAATCTCCACGAAATTTGGCACACATTGTTAACCAAGGCAACCCTACAAACTTCAAAGAAATTGTTCAGATCGGACCACTATAGCATATAGCTTTCCCCCACAAAGTAAGCGATCAAACTCGAGTCTTTGTATGAAAAATTCTTTTACTTGTCAAAGAATCTCCACGAAATTTGGCACACATTATTATCCAAGGCAACACTGCAACCCCCAGAGAAATAGTTCAGATCGGTCCACTATAGCATATAGCTACCATACAAATTGACTCGCCAAAATCAAGAAAAAGATTATTCTGTATAATATAATGTCCGATACTACAGAATGTGTACAACATGTAATACATTTTTCATTTTTATTATAAATATTATTTTTTATTTGCATATTTTTCCCTGTTTGCAAAACATTTCATTTCAATAACCTAATGTCAAATCGATTGCATAAAAAAATTAACCTCAAACATAATAAATATACATATGCACCGGAATTATATTACCAAAAAATGCATTTATTTCGCATTCATAGCAAATGACGTTAACAAAAAAATGGGAAAAAATTTTGTATTAATATTTATCTATGAAATATTCATATAAAACACGCCTCATACATGCATATTTCTTTCGTCATATTGTGCTGAAATTTTAAAACGCGCAATTTCCGCGAAGCACACATACACAGCTATTTTCAATTTGGTGTCACTCAAACAAGCGAGCACACAAAAAAACGTTACCCAACAGCCGGGAGAGAGGTGGCGAGAGGTGGAAGAAATCGCTGCAATAATAAAAATCAAATCAAATGCGAAATCAATTGTATTTACATTGCGAATCGATTGAAAAACGATTCGTCAGGGCAACCGACGAAGCGAACAAATGCTGCACAGCAAGCCCCGCCAGTACGCGTACCGCCCGCCCACCCGTGGCCATGCCTAAAACTAGCTAAAGCTGTTGGCTTAGCAGCACATGGACGCGACATTGGCAGCAGCGTTGACAGTTTTTCTCCAATTGTTAGGTGGGTGTGTGTGTGTGTGTGTGTGTGTGTCGGGTTGGGTTTGGCGTGGCGCGTGAGCATGCGGAGTGGCGGGTGTCCCAGCAACGTCGCATTAAAGGTGCAAGCGTTTTGATTTGATATCACGTGGCGTTGTGCCGTGCAAAACATGAATTTTTTCCACGACGCACAGCACAATAACGGTTAGTGAAAGCGCACTACAGCGGAAAATGGGTGGTGAAGTGCTGAAGCATATTTTTCTACTATTTTTTGCCAGCGTCAATGGAAAAATCAAAACAACACAAAAAGCTGTGTAGAATCTACACGACAGATTTGCCTTTGTCACAGCGCATTTTTGCCTATGGAGGTACTGCAACAATATAGCAAGTGCGCAAACTGCCTGCACTACAAACGCCGCGAACGCATCTCAGTCACCGAAGACGCACACTTTTCAAATATTTGAATTTTATTTTTGCAAAGTGCCATTTTTTCGACGGTTTTGAGCGAAAGAAACGTGCAACACATTGTCCTATGTCACTCTGGAAGAAATTTGTTTTTAATTTCCGTATAGCAGCAATGCCGTCTGTCACTACCATGATCAAGCTACACAAAACGCAAAAAATAAAAAAAAAATTGTACAGTAAAAAGCGAGTGCTCATGCTCAGCTCAGTATTTGTTATTCACGAATTTGGCACAAAAAACATTCGCTGGTTGCTGTCAATAAAGGGAAGACCGTATGAGATAAAGCAACACACGCCTTTGGTTGGTTGCGAGTACATCAACTCAGCAGCCACACCGCCGAACAGCACCGACGGCGCCTATATGCTACTTCCAAATTGATGGATTACGCTGCCGGGCCTGTAGCATTCAATTCAACACTAACACACACGCACACATACATTTCTGTTTTAGTTGTTTGCATGTATGTATGTATGTATGTTTTACTCGTATGTATATATGTTTAACTTGCATGTGTATATGCATAAGTATGTAGTTGTGTTTAGTTCGTCCGTCAACGTGTCATGTGAGTGAGTTAACTGCCACTCTTTTGCACCGCCTCGCTATTTTCGAGCAAGAGAGCAGATATCATAGCAAATGTTAATTCATCACAATTTCGTTGACATGGGTTTCCATAGGGAGTTGCTATCTTTTTTTCAAACTCCAATGTTTTTGCCAGCACAAACTCACACACACACGCAGCCTGCTTTACACTGCTTCGAAAAAAATACACATTTTGACATTTTTCGCATACAACAAAACGATGTTGAATACACACGCCTGAGCGGAAATTTTCACAAATTTATACCAGCACGCGCCTAATATGCATATGTATGTGTGCCTGTGTAGCTCTGTGTATGTGTGCGTTTGCTTTGTTAGACATGTGTTGACCGAAATGTCGAATTTCGCCTTTTTTCTGCACTTCATTGGCAAATTTAATTTGCAAAATTTAAAGTTTCAACATTTTTTGTTTTTGAATTTTATTTTTAGTTGTTGTTGTTTATAGTTGTAGTTCCTTTAAATTACTGTCAATGCTAGTTTTTTTCTTTTTACCTTTGAGCCAATAACCGGAAATTCAATTTTCCTTTTTATATTGCTGGGTTTTTTGTTCCCCCGCTACTTCTTAAGTAAGACAAAGCAAAAGTCGTCGCCCAAAGCAAATGCACCAATACATTGAGCAAATTTAAAACACACATGGACCAGAGTGCCGCACATCCGGCTGAATACTTTATTAGTTGACTTAAGTAACCCAGTGAGCAATGGAAGAGGAAATTGTGTATATTCGCGACTAAGGAAAGAAGAAAAATGGCAGCACAATTGAAAAGTTCCCACCGTGAAGCATTGATGGCGCTACTAGAATTAAGTCTATATGAGTTTTGAATAAAAAACGAACTTCACCCAAAAAAATGTGTATCACTATGGTAGGCTGCACTTTTCAATTGACCTGTTATGTAGCTAGCAAAGAAATTTTTAAAAATAAGTTATTCACGTTTATACATAGGCCTTAAATATCATGAGAAAATTTCAGCTTCCGAAAAATCATGCTATCAGGGTACATAACTTAAAATAAAAAAAAAAAATTTCTAATTTTGGGTTTTCCTGTAGATTTGTTGGGTTGCAAGCAACTTGATGTGTGATGATTATACAAATATCAACTTTTAAGTATATACATATGTACATGTACGTATGTATATCGACAAATGATGTTGCACAAATAATGTGCGCAAGTGTCGGAGTAACGCAGTCAGCAAAGTTTCCGGTGGACATAAAATTGAATTTGTACAAGAGAAAAGCAAAACTTTTGGGACAATCTAAAATTACGCCTGAGTAACTGCAGAATATGTAATGAACACGCCTACTTCTACTCGGACCTTACACTACACCCACACATGGCTATAATAAAAGAATGGCTATAATAAAAGAAATCGCGTGGCTCATGTGGAAGTATTGTAAGAGCTCTAACAGCAGGAAAGTTAGCAGAATTGTAGTCAGAACAGTGAAACCAATAAAAAAGTCAAGTTCTTTATATGCAAAATTAACAATTAACATTAACAACTAAACAAAATAAAATTATTTTATTTTTACACAAACAAAAAATAAAAACGTTAACTTCAGCTAGACACGCTTCATAAATAAAAAAGGAAGTTTCGAGAAAAGCGGTTGCATTTGAACGCCCCGTTTGTATGGCAGCTATATGCTATAGTGGTTCGATCCGATCAATTTCTTCACAGTTGGTTACATTGTCTTGGAAAATAATACGTGCCAAATTTCGTTAAGATATCTTTACAAATTAAAAAGGGTTTTTCCATACAAGCATTTGGATTTGATCTTTGAGTTTGTATGGCAGCTATGAGCTATAATGAACCGATCTGAAAAATTTCTTCGGAGTTTTTACCCTTGCCTTGGAAAATAATGCATACCAAATTTCGTGAAGATATCTCGTCAAAGAAAAAAGTTTTTCATACAAAGACTGGTTTTGGGTCGCTCAGATTGGCAGCTATATGCTATAATTGTCCAAAATCGTTTTGGGTTCGACATAGGAGCAGCTTTGTGAGCAGAAAAGTACGTGCGCGAAAGTTCAGGTCGATAAACTCAGAAACTGCCATCAATGCGTATATACAGACAGTTAGACTGATATGATGAAGTCCAATCTAACCTTCATTTACATACATATTTTATAACGTTAGCGTGTTACTAACTACCCAATATATTTAATTTTTTAAAAAACATTTTTTAAAAGAGCACACATTTCTATAAAAATAACATCGGAAAACTGAAACGTCATATACATACATATATCAATCATTCAAAACAAGTTAGAGGGTGGTGGCTATCCGAAAATAAAAAAGGAAATTCGCTGTCATATGATGATTTCGTTCAATTAATAGCCCATGAGCTTGAGCACCTTGTAAACTATTCACACTTCTACATATACATATACATACATATACATATACATACATATACATATACATACTTTTACAGATATATATGTATGAGTATTCTCACTTACTGTGTGCTGGCTATGGGTTGGGAACATGTTTCTGTACATATTGAATGGTTTTATCAGCAAAATGGAAATTGTCACTTGTTCACGACTTATTTACACAATAATTTTTTCACTTATCTACAATGCACTTATGTATGTACTGTTTTTTTTTTCAGCTCGCCTCTGAAGTGCCGGCCGCAATCAGTGCCACAGCGGAAATGTTACAATTCAAGTTGTGCCCTTTATCGTCATATGAGTGAGCAAAAACATATTCAATTAAAAATAAAATATGTATTCTTGCATGTATGTATGTAAAATGCAAACAATAAGTTTTATCATAATTGGATTCGTCAGAATAACAACATAATGCATAAAGCACTCAGAATGAATACATGATAAAAGTTAAAACAGTAAATATATTTGGTGAGAAATAAAACAAAAATGCGTTTTGGTTGTAAAGACTATGATTAGGCTTTTCAGCAGAAGAAATGTTCAAAATAAAGTTAAAAAATTTAAAGGGCTTCCCAACATTATACACAGCAAACAATAAGCCACAAGTTTTAGCGCTGTTATATAGATATAGAAAAATTTTAAAAATAAATTGAAGGCCATTACAGCCCATTTATTCATTTAAGTAAAACTCAAACCCTTGATGAATAAGAAAAAATATAAAAATTAATTTAAAATAGAAATTACAGAAAAAAACGCATTTCTTGTGAACTTTATTTAGTGGCATATTACATATTTTACAATAACAAACAAAAATTTATAAATTCTAAATATAGAATGCCGTACTTTAATAATCAGTGATTCACTAGGAAAATTTTGTAATGCCTTGAGCGCGTAGCCAATCTCCAGGAGAGCCTACGGAATAAAGCATCTGGCGGTGAAGCGAAGAAGATTTCAAATCCAAAAATCAAAAACTTTATTATTACAATATATGAATCCAGTAATGCTCGAAGAACTAGTAAACATTTTTATTTTGGCAAAAAAGCGACTTTTTGGAAAAATAGTTTATCAAAGTGGCTTTAAATGCCGAAAATATTATCAAAAATCTTTGTGTCAAAATTTCTATATGATCCAGACTTTTCGGAGAAATTTTTTTCACTGACGCTGAAACTAGCCCACATTCAATATAAAAAGCAAAACAGCGATTTTTTAAATTCACCAGAGGACATAGCCGAATCGGTATAAAAACCTATATTCGATATAAGAACCGAAAAAATATATTTTTTTTTTAATTTACAAGAAAGTATAGCATTTTTAATATAAAAACGTCACATTTAAAATAAAAATTAAAAAAAAATCGATTACTTGAAATTCATAAAAATATCGATTATTTGAAGTTCGTGAAAATATCGATTTTTTGAAAATCACCAGTGGACAATCGATTAATTTAAATTCACAAATGAGTATAAAATTTTAAATTTAAAAACCCAAAAATATCGATATTTTGAAAATCACCAGTGAACATAACTCATTCGATATAAAAACTCCAAATTCGAAATAAAAGCGGAAGAAATTGATTTTTTGAAAGTCGGAAAGGAGTATAAAATTTTTCATTTAAAAACTTCACATTTCATGTAAAAAGGAATAAAATCGATATTTTGAAATTCACAAGTGAACGACACAAACCAAAAAAATCGGTTTTTTTAAATCACAAATGTATATTACTTTTTCGATATAACAAAAAATTCCCATTCAATATAAAAAACTAAAATATCGATTATTTGAATTCGACAATCGATTAATTTAAGTTCACAAAAACATCGATTTTTTAAAATTCCCCGGTGAACAAAGCAGTTTCGATATAAGAACACTACATGCGATATATATTAAAAACCAAAAAAATCGATTTTTTTTTTTAAATTCACATGCGATTACCTTCGATATAAAACCCAAAAAATCAGTTTGTGTTTTCCCTAAAAAGTGTATATATGTATGTATATTACTTTTTCGATATGAAAAACATTACATTAAAATAATACCGAAAAAATCGATATTTTGAAATTCACTTGAATATAACCTGGACATAAGATTGCGCTAGAGCATTCTCGGGTAAGTTGAAAATTTTTACGCACTTACCGTTACATTACATCAATACTATAAGTAGAAAAATTTCAGAGTTTATGAAACTTACCTGAAAAGAAACAGAAAAAAATATATCGATTAGCTAAAAGTAATGGACGATCAATAATAATAATTTAATTTTGAATCTTGTCTGCTAATTTCAAAAGTGTTAGGCCAAGTCAAACAGGTTGCCAGATTATTATATAAAACATTGCAAGGTTTGAAATATATACATATATGCACATGCATATGTACATACAAATATAAATTTTTTATAGATTTTTCTGCAGCCGAGCTTTGAGCTCGCTTCAAACACCTTAAAACAATTTTTAATTATCGATATAGTTTATTAATCAGACATCTCAATGCCGAAAGAGACAAGACACGGAAATTAAATTTTGAACAAGACACCTACAAAAGAAAAAGTGCTCCACTTCTAAAAAAAACTTTGAAGTATGAAGCGCTTTCATCACCTACCTATAGCAAGCAAATACAATTTATGTGAAATTCCGAAATAGGAACGCCTTATCGACACAATCATCAGAAGCCACATAAAATGGCTTGATAGTCTAATGGAATCGAAAAGTTGGTGCAGAGCTTATGCGTACAAATGCTGGTAGATAATGAGTGTGGTGACGAAATATTAATTATATGCCTGACAATTACAAACACCCACACGCACACATATGCCACAAACTAATGGTGAACAATCAAGTCCGGAAACTGACAACACAACTCACAATGAGGTAAAAACTTACTGACTTCACTAACTTACACACGCACTACACAATGGCGAAAGGATGAAATATCTAATTTGGGGTTTGAGGCAGACTTGCCAAGCAAACATATCGCTTTACAGCAACAATAGCCAGCACTCAACAGTTGTGCGAAAGCTTTTGTCAACTATGAAATGAGCAGATAAGGAAATTAGAAGCATGGACATGATGACAAGCCTGCTGCGAAAAAGAGTATGCTACGCATACTAACATACATACATATGTATGTATATAGGTATAATATAGGTATGTGTAGCAATGTGTGTGTGCGAGCGCTGGCACGTCGCTCACATTTCAATTTACTAAACGCATAAAAATGCTTCTCACTTGGCATTTGTATGAAATTTGCATGAATGGAGAGATGGAGGGATGTGCTGCTACACACGCACCGTGCCCGAAGTTGGGTTAGGAGGTTGCATAAGTATGCCACGCTGGCACCAGCTGACAGACTCAACGGCTTGGTTTGTCACCACAGCAGCCCATTTGCCATGTTTGCTGCTGTAATAAAATTAGGAATTCCATGTCGTGACAAATAACAGAAATGATGAGTTGAGTTGGGTTGGCGAGAAATGTGCACAAGAGCGAAGAACTTGGGAATGTTTGTGCAAGAATGCAGGATAATAGCCGTAAAAGGCACAAAAAAAATGGGAGAAGATGAAGAAATTGTAGTTTACGCTAGCAAATGATGGAGTTCGGACGATGAAACATGGGCTGAATGTGGGAGCGTTTGCAGTACATATGCAAGTGTATGTAAATGTATTGACGAAGATGGAGCAGTTGTCGGTCAAATTCTTGTAGAATAGACATGACATCGCATGTGCGGTAGAGTTGTGATTGTGGTTGTGGCTTGTTTTACAACTTTTCACTGAACTCGCCTGGGCGACCTAGCGAATTGCGACAGCGCGTTTGCCGCCGCAAAGTATGGAAATATGCTATAAATGAAAAACTTTGTGGAATTTTGTATAGAAGTGCAGCCCGGCGATGATAATGTGTACCAAGAGGAATTCAAGCGGTACACAAACGTGCCACACACTTCGGCGCAAACCTGAGGAGAAGCAGGAATGTAGTAAAAAAAAGAACACTATATATAAACACTTTCTCTTCTTCTTCAACTTTAAGTATAGAAGTAAACCTAATTATATTTGGCACATGTTTGCTGCTACATCAGCGTTGAGAATTCGCTTGCGCGCGTAGACAATGAAGTGGCCGAAATACGTGTAGATCTAACTTCGCTTTTGCCGCTTTCGTAACGGCTCGCCCACCGAAGCGCCTCAAGTATATTAAGTCATGAAATTAGAATAACCAACGAAGACGTGCTAAGAATTCTGTTGATCTCTGCTGCAGCTGAAATCCAGCGCCAAGCAGGAGACAATAAGCCGAGGAAAGCACGTCTTAAGCGGCGCGTTGGCATTGCCAAATGGGACTCTTCGAGAAATTAATGTGAGTAAATTTGCAAATAACGGTGTTGGGTACAATAAGTTTGTACATCGAGAAGACAACACTAGAAGCCTTATAAAATATATATGTATATATATTAATGATCAATGTGACGAACCTTGTCGACTTAGCCATCTCCCTCTATGTGTCTGTATATACTCATATTATTCCCTCAATTTTTGAGATATCAAACTGGAATTTTACATGCACACTTTTCTCCCTATAAAGCTGCTCATTTGTGGGAACAGCCGTTATCGGACCGTTATAACATATAGCTGCCATCTGCCATACAAACTGACCAATCGAAATCAAGTGCTTATATGGAAAGCTTTTTTATTTGACGAGATATCTGCACGATATTTGGCATACATTATTATCTTAGATAATGTCATACTCTCCGTGGAAATATTTTAGATCGGAGCACTATAGCCTATACCTGCCATACAAACTGACCAATCGAAATCAAGTGCTTATATGGAAAGCTTTTTTATTTGGCGAGATATCTGCACGATATTTGGCATACATTATTATCTAAGATAATGTCATACTCTCCATGGAAATATCTTAGATCGGAGCACTATAGCCTATATGCAGCTGCCATACAAACTGTTAAAAAATTAAAATATCGAAGCAATCTTTGCTAATTTTTTGTTTTGCATGTGACATATCATAAATTTCAGTACTTCCACTCGTGTTATGTTTTGCAAACAAAAATTCATTAATTAAAATTCAGACAATGATATATACAAAATTGAAAAGCGTGCAACTTTAGCGGGTCACGTACCGTAATCCCTCACATACAGCTGCGCGGCTTAAGCGCAAAAGAATGAAAGGAAGTAGAAAAAAATAATAAGAATCTGCAAAAAAATGTATATGCACATATGTATGTGTATATATATATAAGTATGCAACATATCCAATTTTAACGAAATTGATTTAGAAAGTACTTAATATGCGAAATTCATACGAGTTGAATGAGATCTGCTTAATCTTCACACAGCTGGATATCTACATAATTGACATGTTCTAAGGAAATATGTGTGCAGTAATGACGACTGCGAGGCACAGAGGGAGATGTCAGCAACAATTGGAAATAAAATTAGTGGGTTGTAAGAATACCTTACATTAAGGGTGGTCGCCAGCAAAATGTAATGCAAACAACTGGCTTAAAGGCCTTTAGTGGGTATAAACACGCTTACTAAATATATTAACATAGCTATCATATATGTATGTATTTACTCTGCTACCTTCAATCGTTCATTAGAATAACTGCCTGTATTGGCAGCTTCGTTTTGTATTTGGTAGCAACAATTCATTTAATTCTACGCCTTCATTTCATTTACAGCCTATTTGCTGAAAAAGTATCACTCATACGCCACTACAGGCTTAGAGACCTTTAAAACGAATCAAGGCATGCATGCATAATCAATTTTTAATTTTATTGCTTTTATCTTTTCCATTTGACACTTACGTATATACAGACTCTGTCTGTCTGTTAACGTATTGTATGTGCGTGTTTGAGTGTATAGGCGTCATTACCATTTGGCAAATTATCACAGCGACATCACATTATGCAAATTTTCGAATTGACAATGCTGGCCTAGGCCGGAGGCAGAAATTGAAATTAATACAACTTCGTTTTTTGTAGTTTGTTTTTGGTTACCGTAAAGCGCGCGATACTTTAAGCCAATTTATAAATATAGCAAAATTTTGTTTTAAAAAAACGGATTAGCTAACGCAGCTGTGGAACTGCTGCTACCAGACAAGATTGCCGTTAGGTCGTTAAAAAGTCTTTAATCAAGCGCTAGATGACCGCTTACAACAACACACAAGTCTGTTCGTCTTCATCAACTTCAATAAGCACAAAGCGCGTTAAACACGCTCAAATGAATAACCAGTTTTGGTAGGCAATGTACTTAAACAACTAGCTTTGCATTAAATTTTTTTAAAATTCATTTTAGTAATCTATTTTAGTATTAAAAATCAAAACAACAAACATACTTTTATTTAGGTATACAGTATTAGAATTTCTTTCAATATTGAAAACAAGAAAAAATAATTAATTTGTGTAACAAATATTAGAAATTATTTTTTTTTTTGTAATACTGGAAAAAAATATAAATAATAAGTATAAAATATTAGAAAAAAAATTAATTTTACTTCAACAAAAAAATTAAGAAAAAAATAATTGTTTATAATTTTATTTTAGTATTAAAAATTATAAAAAAATATATTTTATTTTATTATAAAATATTTGTTTTTTTTTTATAATATTTTTTTTTTATTATTGAAAATTAGAAAGAAAAATTATTCATTTAAAAAGGAATAAAAATTAATTGGTCTTTACTAAAAACATTAAAAAAAAAAATAATAATATAAAAATTAATGAAAGAAAAAAATATAATAAAGGTAATCAGAAAAAAATAACTAAAAAAGTTAAAAACAAAAATTACAAAAAACAATGAAAAAAGGAAAATTAAAAAAAAAATAAATTAATTAAATTAAAAATAAATAAATAAAATATAAATAAAGATTATAAATAAAATATATCAAACTCATACTATTTTTTATAAAATCTAAAAAGAACACGAGGAATATTTTTTTACAAGTTTAAATAACTAAAAAAAATAAAAATTATAAGAAATCCTAAAAATAAATTAATAAAATAAAATTAAAATAATAAAATAAAGCTCGTATTCATAACATGGTATTTATTCCACATAGAAAACATCTTAAATGTGGAAATATTTTTAAAATTAAAATTTAAAAAAAAAAACAATAAATAATAAATAGTAATAAAACGAAAAACAAAAAAAATGGATAAAAAAAAAATGGAATAAAAAAAATAAATTAAAAACAACAAAAATTAAATAACTAAAAGCAATAAGAAATATAAATCAAACTCTACAAATTCGATTTTTTTATATGAAATCTAAAAAATACTTTTTAAATATGGCAATATTCTGGTCATATTAAATAACAAAAAAATATACAAAATAAACTTTTTTAATAAAAAAAATATTAATACACTTATAAAAAAAAATTAAAATAATAGTAAAAGTATAAAATTAAAAATTAATTAAAACAAAAAAAAAACAATAAAATAAAAAAAAAATTAATTAAAAAAAAGATTAAAAAAATTATAAAAAAAAAGAATTTTAATAAATCAATTAAAAAAATAAACAACAAAATAAAAAAAAATAAATAAAAAAAAAAATTAAAAAAATTATAAAAAACAGAATTTTAAAAAATTAATTAAAAAATAAACAAAAATATAATAAAAAAAAATTAAATAAAATTAAAAAAAAAAAGCAAGAAATTAATTAAAAATTAATACTTTTTCATATTGATTCTAAATTTTTTTTATATGAAATCGAAAGTAAAAACTATAATTATAGAAAGATACATTTTTTAAATTTAAGATAACCAAAAAAAAAAACAACAAAATGAAATTTTCTTTACGTTAAAAACTAAGTAAAAAAAACACTAGAACAAAAAAAAATAATTACTTTATTATTTTATTATTTTTTTAATAATTATTTTATTATTTTTTTAATAATTATTTTATTTTTTTTTTTTAATAATTATTTTATTATTATTTTTTTAAATATTTTTTTAATTTAAAGAAGATTATTATTTTTTTGCATTGTTTTTTTTTATTTAAAAATCTAAACATATTTTTAAGAAATTTCCTTAGATTTGATGACTGCAACTCACACACACCGAAAAGCTTTGAGAAACGACTTCCACATTTTCTTAGACTTTATGAGCTTATTTTAAAAGCTTAATCATCTTTTCGGATTAATTTGTGTTTATTTTGGCTGAAGTAAAACAATTTCCGCTGAAAGGTAAAAATAATGCACCAAATATGAACCGCACAAATAATGCAATAAATCCGTTTTCCTTGAAAATTTTCGAATATTAAAAAAATAAAAAAGTAAAAATAAAAATAAAAAATATATGTTAAAAAACTAAAAAAAAAAAAATAAAAATAAAACCAAAAACAAAATCAACAAAACACGAATAAAAAAATAGAAAAAAATAAAAAAAATAAAAAAAAAAAATAAAAATAAAATAAAAATAAAAAGAAATTAAATAAAGAAAATTATTTAAAAAAATTATAAAAAAAAATAATAAAATGCAACAAAGCTTAGCCTTCCATAATTAGCTGCTAATTAATAAATTTTTAACATGGCTATGCTTGCCACTTGCTGTGTCTACTTCGAGTTCTTGCCTTGTGCTGAGCTAATTTCTGCATACCAAAAGCGCGCTGCACTACCGCCAGGTCATCCACTTCTTTATGTGCATTATGGCCGCAGCATTATTAATATTTAATGAAAATACAAATTCGCGCACAATTCCATACACTTGCCGTTCAGCAAACTAGTATTATTGTTGTATGGGCGAATTGCCAAATGAGTCCTCAATAACATTAAAAAATTATAAATAAATTCAATCGCACATGGCGGCGACGCCGTCTATGAATCGAC
>CM050323.1:51281805-51314177 GCA_027475135.1 Bactrocera correcta
ACCTTCTGCCGATAATAATATTCATAGTAATGTGTTTTTCAAACATAATTTTCGGTAATGAGCAGCTATGTTTTGAAAGCATTTGCATTTGCCCATAAAAAAGCACTCACTCTATAAATTCAGAATTCTTTGATTTTATTGCTGTTTTGAAAATTGTATTACCTGTTTTTTTTTGTTTTCAAGAAATATTATGATATTTATATAACGTAAACAGCTCCAAGATCGTGATGCTGTTATTGAAATATTGAAGGCAATTAGTTGTTAAGTTATTAGGTGCAAATACAAATTTTTCAAAATTTAAAAAAAAAAGTTAAAATAAAAAGTGTGGAAAATAATTTGTATATACTAAAAATGTTTAAAAAAGACCATGTGAATTTCAATTAAAAAGTCTTCTGTTATACGAAAAAATATTTGTAACCAAGCTATCTTTGGAAAAAATGATTTTTCCTCATAAACGATTTTCAATATTTTTTTGAAAATCAATTTTAAAGCTAATGTAGGTGCGCATATGAATTATAGCTCGTTGATTTATAAACTTGAAATGTGGCCAATAAATAGTGTGTAATAAACTCAAAATTATTACACAATAAAATATGTACTATTGCCTACATTTAGGCGCAATTAGCAAAAATGTACCAAACTAAGCCTTTAAATACAATATAATTTATTTTTTTTGTTTTTGTTTTTTAATATGAGGATATACATATGTATTGTAATTATTGCACTATTCTTAAGTTGCTTTGAAGCTGTAATCCATGCCTTTATATTAATCTCCATACCACTATTACGTTTGTATGCAAGAATTACTCGCTTTCTCACTATTCTGCGGTTTTTAATTAATTGTGCAAAAATGCTGAAACGTCACACACATATACGTACACATTTCTCACCACTCACGCCAATTATCATTGAACAGCCATCATTCGCACCAGCTCTTACGCAAGCCACACTAGTGTTTGTTGTAGGAAATTAAACTACTTTTATCTGCGCCAATGCGGTTTGTATACTACATAAACAAATTTAATTAAAATTCCACAATTCACACATTTTCTAATAAATGCTTTATTTTCCAACCTTAAGTGTCCGACGGGGCAATTCGTTTAAGTGTGTTTACACTACTTTACGCTTTCGCATTCCCAAATCAATGTGCGCTGCTCTGCCGCTCGTGTTAAATAATTGCCAGTTGTTGTTGTAATTTTTCCGTTGCAGTCAGTCGGTCGATTCATAGACGGCGCCGCCGCCATGTGCGATTGAATTTATTTATAATTTTTTAATGTTATTGAGCACTCATTTGGCAATTCGCCCATGCAACAATAATATTAGTTTGCTGAACTGCAAGTGTATGGAATTGTGCGCGAATTTGTATTTTCATTAAATATTAATAATGCTGCGGCCATAAAGCACATAAAGAAGTGGATGACCTGGCGGTAGTGCAGCGCGCTTTTGGTATGCAGAAATTAGTCACAGTAGGTTGCAAGCATAGCCATGTTGAAAATTTATTAATTAGCAGCTAATTATGGAGGCTATGCTTTGTTGCATTCTTATTATTTTTGTTTTTATAATTTTTTTTAATAATTTTTTTTTTAAATAAATTTTTTTTAATAATTTTTTTTATTTATTTTTATTTTTTTTTTTTTATTTTTTTTTATTTTTATTTTTTATTTTTTTTTCGTGTTTTGTTGATTTTATTTTTTTGTTTTATTTATATTTTTTTCTTATTTTTTTTTTTATATATATTTTTTATTTTTATTTATTTTTTTTACTTTTTTATTTTTTTAATTTTCGAAAATTTTCAGGAAAATGGATTTATTGCATTATTTGTGCGCTGCCACCAAATATGCATTACTTTTACCTTTCAGCGGAAATTGTTTTAATTCAGCCAAAATAAACAAAAATTATTTTGAAAAGATGAGTAAGCTTTTAAAATAAGCTCATAAAGTCTAAGAAAATTTGGAAGTCATATCTAAGGAAATTTCTTACAACTATGTTAAGATATTTAAATAAAAAATGCAAAAAAAATAATAATTTTCTTTAAATCAAAAAAATATATATATATATATATTAGGTTGTCAAAAAAGTCTTGCGGTATTTTTATTGAATGATTTATTGAATTTATTGAAATGGCTTGTAACGGTTTGATGACTCATGCCCAGCTCTTGACCGATGCTACGGCTGCTACTACTATGCCGGTCTCTTTCGACCAATTCAGCGATTTTATCGCAATTTTCGACGACAGGCCTTCCGGAGCGTGGCGCATCTTCGACCACCTCTACACCAGAACGAAAACGTTGAAACCATCGTTGTGCGGTAGAAATGGAAACTGTAACGAGTCCATAAACTGCATAAATTTTATTGGCGGCTTGAGATGCATATTTGCCTTTATCGTAGTAGTACTGTAATATATGCCATATTTTCTCTTTATTTTGCTCCATGTTTGAGACGCTATAACTCACGAACGACTTAAAAGAACACGTGTTAGCGCGTGAAATGAGCTTTCCAAAAAGGTATAGCATGACCCGATGCGGCGAATAAAACTAGAACTACGCGCTTTCAGCGCCAACTAGAGAAAATACCGCAATACTTTTTTGACAACCTAATATATATAAAAAGAAAATAATAAAATAATTATTTTTTTTGTTTTAGTTTTGTTTTTTCCTTATTTCTTAACCTAAAACCTAGTTAAAAAACTTTATTTTGTTGTTTTCTTTTGGTTCTCTAAAATTTTGAAAAATGTATCTTCCTATAATTATTTTTTTGTTTTCGATTTCATATAAAAAATTTTAGAATCAATATGAAAAAGAATTAATTTTTAAATTATTTTCTTATTCTTTTTTTTAATTTTTAATTTATTTTTTATTTTTGTTATTTTTTTATTACTTTTTTATTATTTTTTTATTATTTTTTTATTTTTTATTTTAGTTTTGTTTCTTTTTAATTTTTTTTATTTTTATTTTATTGTTTTTTTTTTGTTTTCATTAATTTTTAATAATTTTATATACTTTATTATTATTTTAGTTCTTTTATGTGTGTATTATTACTTTTTTATTAAAAAAGTTTTTTTGTATATTTTTTTTTAGTTATTTAAAATGACCAGAATATTTCCATATTTATGAAGTATTTTTTTGATTTCAAATAAAAAAATCGAATTTGTAGAGTTTGATTTATATTTCTTATTGCTTTTATTTATTTAAGTTTTGTTGTTTTTAAATAATTTTTTTTATTCCATTTTTTTTTATTACTATTTTATTATTTATTCCCTTTTTTGTTTTAGTTTTAAAAATATGAAAATATTTGAATTCTCGGTTTTTTTTATTATTTTAGTTTTATTTTTAATTATTTAATTCATTTTTATGATTTTTTATAATTTCTATTTTCTTTTTATTTAAACTTCTGAAAAATATTTCCTGTGTTCTTTTTAGATTTTGCATTAAATAGTATGAGCTTGATATATTTTATTTATATTTTAATTGTTTTATATTTATTTATTTAATTTTTTTATTTAATTTTTGTTATTGTTTTTTGTAATTTTTGTTTTTAACTTTTTTAGTAGTTTTTTTCTGATTACCTTTATTATATTTATTTTTTATACATTATTTTTATATTATTATTTTTATTTTTTCTAATTTTTTGTCAGTAAAGTAAAAATAATTTTTCTTCCTAATGTTTTATTTAAATGAATAATTTTGCTTTCTAATTTTGAATATTAAAAAAAAAAAATTAATATTTTATAATATTTATTATTAATTTTTTTGTTGAAGTAAAATTTATTTTTTTCTAATATTTTATACTTAAATGAGATTTTTTTTCAGTATTAAAAAAAAAAATAATTTCTAATATTTGTTACACAAATTAATTATTTTTTCTTGTTTTCAATATTGAAAGAAATTCTAATACTGTATACTTAATAAAAATATGTTTGTTTTTTTAATTTTTAATACTGACATAAATTACTAAAATAAATTTAAAAAAAAAATCAATGCGAAGCTAGTTGTTTAAGTACATTGCCTACCAAAACTAGTTTTTCATTTGAGCGTGTTTAACACGCTTTGTGTTTATTGAAGCTGATGAAGACGAGCAGACTTGTGTGTTGTTGTAAGCGATCATCTAGCACTTGATTAAAGACTTTTTAACAACCTAACGGCAATCTTGTCTGTTAGCAGCAGTTCCACAGCTGCGTTAGCTAATCCATTTTTTATAACAAAATTTTGCTATATTTATAAATTGACTTAAAGTATCGCACGCTTTACGTTAACCAAAAACAAACTACAAAAAAACGAAGTTGTATTAATTTCAATTTCTGCCTCGGGCCTAGGCCAGCATTGTCAATTCGAAAATTTGCATAATGTGATGTCGCTGTGATAATTTGCCAAATGATAATGACGCCTATACACTCAAACACGCACATATAATATGCTAACTCACAGACAGACAGAGTCTGTATATACACAAGTGTCAAATGGAAAAGATAAAAGCAATAAAATTAAAAATTGATTATGCATGCATGCCTTGATTCGTTTTAAAGGTCTCTAAGCCTGTAGTGGCGTATGAGTGATACTTTTTCAGCAAATAGGCTGTAAATGAAATGAAGGCGTAGAATTAAATGAATTGTTGCTACCAAATACAAAACGAAGCTGCCAATACAGGCAGTTATTCTAATGAACGATTGAAGGTAGCAGTATAAATATATACATATACATATGTATATGATAGATATGTTAGTGGATTTAGTAAGCGTGTTTATACCCACTAAAGGCCTCTAAGCCAGATGTTTGCATTACATTTCGCTGGCGACCACCCTTAATGTAAGGTATTCTTACAACCCACTAATTTTATTTCCAATTGTTGTTGATATCTCGCTCTGTGCCTCGCAGTCTTCATTACTGCACACATTTTTCCTTAGAACATGTCAATTATGTAGATATCCAGCTATGTGAAGATTAAGCAGATCTCATTCAACTCGTATGAATTTCGCATATTAAGTACTTTCTAAATCAATTTCGTTAAAATTGGATATGTTGCACACTTATACAAATACAGACATACAAATGTATGTATATATACATTTTTTGCAGATTCTTATTATTTTTTTCTACTTCCTTTCATTCTTTTGCGCTTAAGCCGCGCAGCTGTATGTGAGGGATTACAGTACGTGACCCGCTAAAGTTGCACGCTTTTCAATTTTGTACATATCATTGTCTGAATTTTAATTAATGAATTTTTGTTTGCAAAACAGAACACGAGTGTAAGTATTGAAATTTATGCTATGTCACATGCAAAACAAAAAATTAGCAAAAATTGCGGATAAATCGCATAAAATTGCTTCGATATTTTATATTTTGAACAGTTTGTATGGCAGCTATAGGCTATAGTGCTTCGATCTAAGATATTTCCAAGGAGATTGTTGCATTGTCTTAGATAATAATGTATGCCAAATATCGTGTAGATACCTCGTCAAATAAAAAAGTTCTCCATATAAGCACTTGATTTCGATTGGTCAGTTTATATGACAGCTACATGTTATAACGGTCCGATAACGGCTGTTCCCACAAATGAGCAGCTTTATAGAAAGAAAAGGGCATATGTAAAATTCCAGTTTGATATTTCAAAAATTGGGGGAATAATATAAGTATGTATATACAGACACACAACAGTGGGAGATGGCTAAATCGACACAGTTCATCACTTGGATCATTAATATATTTACATATATATTTTATAAGGCTTCTAATGTTGTCTTCTGGATGTACAAACTTATTATACCCAACTCAGTTATTTGCAAATTTACTCACATTAATTTCTCGAAGAGTCCCATTTGGCCATGCCAACGCGCCGCTTAAGACGTGCTTTCCTTGGTCTCCCGCTTGGCGCTGGATTTCAGTTGCAGCACAGATCAACATAATTCTTAGCACGTCTTCGTTGGTTATTCTAATTCATGACTTAATATACTTGAGGCGCTTCGGTGGGCGAGCCGTTGCGAAAGCGGGGAAAACGAAGTTAGATCTACACGTATTTCGGCCACTTCATTGTCTACGCGCGAAAGCGAATTCTCAACGCTGATGTAGCAGCAAACATGTGCCAAATTTAATTAGGTTTACTTCTATACTTAAAGTTGAAGAAGAAGAGAAAGTGTTTATATACGAAGTGCTCCTTTTTACCACATTCCTGCTTCTCCTCAGGTTTGCGCCGGAGTGTGTGGCACGTTTGTATACCGCTTGAATTCCTCTTGGTACACATTATCATCGCCGGGCTGCACTTCTGTACAAAATTCCACAAAGTTTTTCATTTACAGCATATTTCCATACTTTGCGGCGGCAAACGCGCTTTCGCAATTCGCCAGGTCGTCCAGCCGAGTTCAGTGAAAAGTTGTAAAACAAGCCACAACCACAATCACAACTCTATCGCACATGCGATGTCATGTCTGTTCTACAAGATTTTGACCGACAACTGCTCCATCTTCGTCAATACATTTACATACTTGCATTTGTACTACATGCGCTTCCACATTCAGCCCATGTTTCATCGTCCGAACTCCATCATTTGCTAGCGTAAACTACAATTTATTCATCTTCTCCCATTTTTTGCCTTTTACGGCTATTATCCTGCATTCTTGCGCAAACATTCCCAAGTTCTTCGCTCTTGTGCACATTGCTCGCCAACCCAACTCAACTCATCATTTCTGTTATTTGTCACGACATGGAATTCCTAATTTTATTACAGCAGCAAACATGGCAAATGGGCTGCTGTGGTGACAAACCAAGCCGTTGAGTCTGTCAGCTGGTGCCAGCGTGGCATACTTATGCAACCTCCTAACCCCACTTCGGACACGGAGCGTGTGTAGCAGCACATCCCTCCATCTTTCCATTCATGCAAATTTCATACAAATGCCAAGTGAGAAGCATTTTTATGCGTTTAGTAAATTGAAATGTGAGCGACGTGCCAGTGCTCGCACACACACATTGCTACACATACCTACATTATACCTATATACATATGTACATATGTATGTTAGTATGCGTAGCATACTCTTTTTCGCAGCAGGCTTGTCATCATGTCCATGCTTCTAATTTCCTTATCTGCTCATTTCATAGTTGACAAAAGCTTTCGCACAACTGTTCACTACTGGCTATTGTTGCTGTAAAGCGATATGTTTGCTTGGCAAGTGTGCCTCAAACCCCAAATTAGATATTTCATCCTTTCGCCGTTTTGTGGTGCGTGTGCAAGTTAGTGAAGTCAGTAAGTTTTTACCTCATTGTGAGTTGTGTTGTCAGTTTCCGGACTTGA
Organism: Bactrocera correcta; assembly: GCA_027475135.1. Classification (NCBI taxonomy): domain Eukaryota; kingdom Metazoa; phylum Arthropoda; class Insecta; order Diptera; family Tephritidae; genus Bactrocera; species Bactrocera correcta. The sequence goes on from CM050323.1 coordinate 51,289,087, forward strand.
TTGTTCGCCATTAGTTTGTGGTACATACATACATGCGTGTGGGTGTTTGTAATTGTCAAGCATATAATTAATTTTTCGTCACCACACTCATTATCTACCAGCATTTGTACGCATAAGCTCTGCACCAACTTTTCGGTTCCATTAGACTATCAAGCCATTTTATGTGGCTTCTGATGATTGTGTTGATAAGGCGTGCCTATTTCGGAATTGCACATGAAATGTATTTGCTTGTTATAGGTAGGTGATGAAAGCGCTTCACACTTCAAAGTTTTCATTAGAAGTGGAGCACTTTTTCTTTTGTAAGTGTCTTGTTCAAAATATAATTTCCGTGTCTTGTCTCTTTCGGCATTGAGATGTCTGATTAATAAACAATATCGATAATTACAAATTGTTTAAAGGTTTTTGAAGCGAGCTCAAAGCTCGGCTGCAGAAAAGTCTATAAAAAATTTATATATGTATGTATGTGCATATATGTATATATACTTCAAGCCTTGCAATGTTTTATATAATGATCTGGCAATCTGTTAGACTTGGCCTAACTCTTTTGAAATTAGCAGATAAGATTCAAAATTAAATTATTATTATTGATCGTCCATTACTTCTAGCTAATTCATATATTTTTTTCTGTTTCTTTTTAGGTAAGTTTCATAAACTCTGAAATTTTTCTGCTATAGAGTATTGATGTAATGTAACGGTAAGTGCGTAAAAATTTTCAACTTACCCGAGAATCCTCTAGCGCAATCTTATGTCCAGGCTATTTTCATGTGAAAATCGACTTTTTCGGTATTATTTTAATGTAATGGTTTTCATATCGAAAAGGTAATATTCATATATCCACCTTTTAAGTAAAACACAAACTGATTTTTTGGGTTTTATATCGAAGATAATCGCATGTGAATTTCAAAATATCGATTTTTTCGGTTTTTACTAAATATCGAATGTAGGGTTCTTATATCGAAACTACTTTGATCACCGGGAAATAAAAAAAAATCGATTTTTTCGATTTCGATTTTTTGTGAATTTAAATTAATCGATTGTCGAATTCAAATAATCGATATTTTTGTTTTTTATATTGAATCGGAATTTTTTGTTATATCGAAAAGGTAATATACACTTGTGATTTAAAAAAACCTATTTTTTGGTTTTTTGTCGGTTCACTTGTGAATTTCAAAATAACGATTTTATTCGTTTTTACATGGAATGTGAGGTTTTTAAATGAAAAATTTTATACTCCTTTCCGACTTCCAAATTTCGATTTTTTCGGTTTTTATATCGATTGTAGGGTGTTCATATCAAATGAGTTATGTCCACTGGTAATTTAAAAAAAATTGATATTCTTGAGTTTTTAAATTTAAAATTTTGTACTCATTCGTGAATTTAAATTAATCGATTGTGAATTTTAAAAAATCGGTATTTTTGGCTTTTATATTGAATGTGAGGTTTTTATTTCTGAATTTCAAAAAATCTATTTTTTCGGTTTTTATATCGATTGTAGGGTTTTCATATCAAATGAGTTATTTACACTGGTGATTTTCAAAAAATCGATATTTTCATGAATTTCAAATAATCAATTTTTTTAGTTTTTATATTAAATGTGTCGTTTTTGTATTAAAAATGGTTTAGTCACTTTTAAATTAAACAAAATCTGTTTTGTCGGTTCTTATATCGAATGTAGGTTTTTATACCGATTCAGTTATGTCCACTGGTGAATTAAAAAAATCGTCTTTTTTGGTTTTTATATTGAATGTAGGCTGCTTTCAGCGTCGGTGAGAAAAATTTCTCCGGAAAGTCTGGATCAACTAGAAAATTTTGACACAAAGATTTTTGAGAATATTTTCGGCTTTTAAAGCCACTTTGATAAAATATTTTTCCAAAAAGCCGGTTTTTTGCCAAAATAAAAATGTTTACTAGTTCTTCGAGCATTATTGGATTCATATATTGTAATAATAAGGTTTTTGGTTTTTGGATTTGAAATCGTCTTCACCTCACCGCCAGATACTTTATTCCGTAGGCTCTCCTGGAGCTTGGCTACGCGCTCAGGGCATTACAAAATTTTCCTAATGAAACACTGATTATTAAAGTACAGCATTCTGTATTTAGAATTTATAAATTTTTGTTTGTTATTGTAAAATATGTAATATGCCTCTAAATAATGTTCACAAGAAATGCGTTTTTTTCTGTCATTTCTATTTTAAATTAATTTTTACATTTTTTCTGATTCATCAAGGGTTTGGGTTTTACTTAAATGAATAAATGGGCTGAAATGGCCTTCAATTTGTTTTTAAAATTTTTCTATATCTCTATATATAACAGCGCTAAAACTTGTGGTTTAGTGTTTGCTATATATGGTGTTGGGAAGCCCTTTAAATTTTTTAACTTTGTGTTGAAACATTTCTTCTAATGAAAAGCCTAATCATAGTCTTTACAACCAAAACGCATTTTGTTTCATTTCTCACCAAATATGTTTACTGTTTTAACTTTTTATCGTGTATTCATTCTGAGTGCTTTATGCATTATGTTGTTATTCTGACGAATCCAATTATGATAAAACTTATTGTTTGCATTTTACATACATACATGCAAGCATACATATGTTATTTTTAATTGAATATGTTTTTACTCGCTCATATGACGATAAAGGGCACAACTTGAATTGTAACATTTCCGCTGTGGCACTGATTGCGGCCGGCACTTCAGAGGCGAGCTGAAAAAAAAACATTGAAAGAGTACATACATGAGTGCATTGTAGATAACTGAAAAAATTATTGTGTAAATAAGTCGTGAACAAGTGGCAATTTCCATTTTGCTGATAAAACCATTCAATATGTACAGAAACATGCTCCCAACCCATAGCCAGCACACAGTAAGTGAGAATACTCATACGAGTACATATATATCTGCATATGTATATATATATGTAGAAGTGTGGATAGTTTACAAGGTGCTCAAGCTCATGGGCTATTAATTGAACGAAATCATCATATGACAGCGAATTTCGTTTTTTGGATAGCCGCCACCCTTTAACTTGTTTTGAATGATTGATATATGTATATGAGCTTTCAGTTTTCCGAAGTTATTTTTATAGAGATATACGCATATTGAAAATGTTTACTACAATTAAATATATTGGGTAGTTAGTAACACGCTTACATTATAAAATATTGATATAAATAATCAGCGTGATGAACAGACTCGACTTCATCATGTCCGTCTAATTGTCTGTATATACGCATTGAAGGACTAGCAGTTTCTGAGATATCGACCTGAACTTTCGCGCACGTACTTTACTGCTCACAAAGCTGCTCCTATGTCGAAGCCACCGATTTTGGACCCTTATAGCACATAGCTGCCATACAATCTGAGCGACCAAAATCCAGTCTTTGTATGAAAAACTTTTTTCTTTGACGAGATATCTTCACGAAATTTGGTATGCATTATTTGCTAAGGCAAGGGTAAAAACTCCGAAGAAATTTTTCAGATCGGTTCATTATAGCACATAGCTGCCATACAATCTGAGCCAACAAAATACAGTCTTTGTATGAAAAACTTTTTTCTTTGACGAGATGTCTTCACGAAATTTGGTATGCATTATTTTCCAAGGCAAGGGTAAAAACTCCGAAGAAATTTTTCAGATCGGTTCATTATAGCATATAGCTGCCATACAATCTGAGCCACCAAAATACAGTCTTTGTATGAAAAACTTTTTTCTTTGACGAGATATCTTCACGAAATTTGGTATGCATTATTTTCCAAGGCAAGGGTAAAAACTCCGAAGAAATTTTTCAGATCGGTTCATTATAGCACATAGCTGCCATACAAACTGAACGATCAAATCCAAATGCTTGTTTGGCAAAACCTTTTATTTGTGGAGATATCTTAACGAAATTTGGCACGTATTATTTTCCCAGACAATGTAACCATCTGTGAAGAAATTGAGCGGATCGAGCCACTATAGCATATAGCTGCCATACAAACTGGGCGTTCAAATGCAACCGTTTTCCTAGAAACTTCTTTTTTTTATTTATGAAGCGTGTCTGACTGAAGTTAACGTCTTTATCTTTTGTTTGTGTAAAAATAAAATAGTTTTATTTTTTTAGTTGTTAATGTTAATTGTTAATATTGCATATAAAGTACTTGACTTTTTTTATTGCTTTCACTGTTCTGACTATAATTCTGCTAACTTTCCTGCTGTTAGAGCTCTAACAATACTTCCACATGAGCCATGCGATTTCTTTTATTATAGCCATGTGTGGGTGTAGTGTAAAGTCCGAGTAGAAGTAGGCGTGTTCATTACATATTCTGGAGTTATTCAGGCGTAATTTTAGATTGTCCCAAAAGTTTTGCTTTTCTCTTGTACAAATTCAATTTTATGTCCACCGGAAACTTTGCTGACTGCATTTCTCCGACACTTTGCGCACATTATTTGTGCAACATCATTTGTCGATATACATATAGTATATACGTACATGTACCGTATTACATATGTGTATACTTAAAATAATCATCACACATCAAGTTGCTTGCAACCCAATAAATCTACAGGAAAACCCAAAATTAGTAATTTTTTATTTTTATTTTAAGTTATGTACCCTTAGCTGGAGTTGTGGTGCAAAAGTATTAAAGTAGATTTTTCGGAAGCTGAAATTTTCTTATGACATTAAAGCCCGTTTCTAAAGAGTCCGGCCTATTATAGTGATGGTGAAGTTCGGTTTTATTCAAAACTCATATAGACTTAATTCTAGTAGCGCCATCTATGCGTCAATTGAGGGGACTTTTCAATTGAGGTGCCATTTTTCTTCTCTCTTAAGCGACGAATATACACAATTTCCTCTTCCATTGCTCACTGGGTTACTTAAGTCAACTAATAAAGTATTCAGCCGGAAGTGCGGCACTCTGGTCCATGTGTGTTCTAAATTTGCTCAATGTATTGGTGTATTTGATTTGGGCGACGACTTTTGCTTTGTCTTACTAAAGAAGTGGCGTGGAACAAAAAACCCGGCAATATAAAAAGGAAAATTGAATTTCCTGTTATTGGCTCAAAGGTAAAAAGAAAACTAGCATTGACAGTAATTTAAAGGAACTACAACTATAAACAACAACAACTAAAAATAAAATTCAAAAACAAAAATGTTGAAACTTTAAATTTTGCAAATTAAATTTGCCAATGAAGTGCCGAAAAAAGGCGAAATTCGACATTTCGGTCAACACATGTCTAACAAAGCAAACGCACACATACACAGAGATACACAGGCACACATACATATGAATATTAGGCGCATGCTGGTGTAAATTTGTGAACATTTTCGCTCAGGCGTGCGTATTCAACACTGTTTTATTGTATGCGAAAAATGTCAAAATGTGTCTTTTTTTCGAAGCAGGGTAAAGCAGGCTGCGTGTGTGTGAGTTTGTGCTGGCAAAAACATTGGAGTTTGAAAAAAAGATAGCAACTCCCTATGGAAACCCATGTCAACGAAATTGTGATGAATTAACATTTGCTATGATATCTGCTCTCTTGCTCGAAATAGCGAGGCGGTGCAAAAGAGTGGCAGTTAACTCACTCACATGACACGTTGACGGACGAACTACACACAACTACATACCTATACATATATACATGCAAGTTAAACGTATATACATTAAAGTGAAACATACATACATACATGCAAACAACTAAAACAGAAATGTATGTGTGCGTGTGTGTTAGTGTTGAATTGAATGCTACAGGCCCGGCAGCGTAATCCATCAATTTGGGAGTAGCATATAGGCGCCGTCGGTGCTGTTCGGCGGTGTGGCTGCTGAGTTGATGTACTCGCAACCAACCAAAGGGGTGTGTTGCTTTATATTATTCGGTCTTCCCTTTATTGACAGCAACCAACGAATGTTTTTTGCGCCAAAATCGTGAATAACAAATACTGAGCTGAGCATGAGCACTCGCTTTTTACTGTAATTTTTTTTTTTTGTGTTTTTGTGTGTAGTTTAGTCATGGTAGTGACAGACGGCATTGCTGCTATACGGAAATTAAAAACAAATTTCTTCCAGAGTGACATAGGGCAATGTGTTGCACGTTTCTTTCGCTCTAACCGTCGAAAAAATGGCACTTTGCAAAAATAAAATTCAAATATTTGAAAAGTGTGCGTCTTCGGTGACTGAGATGCGTTCGGTGCGTTTGTAGTGCAGGCAGTTTGCGCACTAGCTATATTGTGGCAGTGCCTCCATAGGCAAAAATTCGCTGTGACAAAGGTGTAGATTCTACACAGCGTTTGTGTTGTTTTGATTTTTCCATTGACGCTGGCAAAAAATAGTAGAAAAATATGCTTCAGCATTTCACCACCCATTTTCCGCTGTAGTGCGCTTTCACTAACCGTTATTGTGCTGTGCGTCGTTGAAAAATTTCATGTTTTGCACGGCACAACGCCACGTGATATCAAATCAAAATGCTTGCACCTTTAATGCGACGTTGGGTGGCCATGCTCACGCGCCACTCCAAACCCAACCCGTCACACACACACACCCACCCAACAATTGGAGAAAAACTGTCAACGCTGCTGCCAATGTCGCGTCCATGTGCTGCTAAGCCAACAGCTTTAGCTAGTTTTAGGCATGGCCACGGGTGGGCGGGCGGTACGCGTACTGGCAGGCTTGCTGTGCAGCATTTGTTCGCTTCGTCGGTTGCCCTGACGAATCGTTTTTCAATCGATTCGCAATGTAAATACAATTGATTTCGCATTTGATTTGATTTTTATTATTGCAGCGATTTCTTCCACCTCTCGCACCTCTCCCGGCTGTTGGGCAACGTTTTTTGTGTGCTCGCTTGTTTGAGTGACACCAAATTGAAAATAGTTGTGTATGTGTGCTTCGCGGAAATTGCGCGTTTTAAAATTTCAGCACAATATGACGAAAGAAATATACATGTATGAGGCGTGTTTTATTTGAATATTTCATGATTAATATTGATACAAGATTTTTTCTCATTTTTTTGTTAACTTCATTTGTTATGAATGCGAAATAAATGCATTTTTTGGTAATACAATTCCGGTGCATGTATTTATTATTTTTGAGGTTATGTTTTTATGCAATCGATTTGACATTAGGTTATTGAAATGAAATGTTTTGCAAACAGGGAAAAATATGCAAATAAAAATAATAATAATTATAATAAAAATGAAAAATGTATTACATATTGTACAATTTTTGTGGGATCAGACATGATATTATACAAAATAATCTTTTTCTTGATTTTGGCGAGTCAATTTGTATGACAGCTATATGCTATAGTTGTACGATCTGAACTATTTCTCTGGGGGTTGCAGTGTTGCCTTGGATAATAATGTATGTCAAATTTTATGAAGATATCTAAACAAATAAAATAGTTTTCCATACAAGGACTCGAGTTTGATCGCTCAGTTTGTATGGCAGCTATATGCTATAGTGGCCCGATCTGAACAATTTCTTCGAAGCTTGTAGGATTGCCTTGGATAATAATGTATGCCAGATTTCGTGGAGATTCCTTGACAAATAAAATAGTTTTCCATACAAGGACTCGAGTTTGACCGCTCAGTTTGTATGACAGCTATATGTAATAGCAGCCCGATCTGAAAAATTTCTTCAGGGCTTAAACCATTCACTTAGACAATAATTCATACCAAATTTCTTGAAGATACATTGTTAAGCAAAAAAGTTTTCCATACAAGAATATATTTTTCATCGTCAGTTTATATAGCAATTATATAAAGGGTGATTTTTTAAGAGCTTGATAACTTTTTTTAAAAAAAAACGCATAAAATTTGCAAAATCTCATCGGTTCTTTATTTGAAACGTTAGATTGGTTCATGACATTTACTTTTTGAAGATAATTTCATTTAAATGTTGACCGCGGCTGCGTCTTAGGTGGTCCATTCGGAAAGTCCAATTTTGGGCAACTTTTTCGAGCATTTCGGCCGGAATAGCCCGAATTTCTTCGGAAATGTTGTCTTCCAAAGCTGGAATAGTTGCTGGCTTATTTCTGTAGACTTTAGACTTGACGTAGCCCCACAAAAAATAGTCTAAAGGCGTTAAATCGCATGATCTTGGTGGCCAACTTACGGGTCCATTTCTTGAGATGAATTGTTGTCCGAAGTTTTCCCTCAAAATGGCAATAGAATCGCGAGCTGTGTGGCATGTAGCGCCATCTTGTTGAAACCACATGTCAACCAAGTTCAGTTCTTCCATTTTTGGCAACAAAAAGTTTGTTAGCATCGAACGATAGCGATCGCCATTCACCGTAACGTTGCGTCCAACAGCATCTTTGAAAAAATACGGTCCAATGATTCCACCAGCGTACAAACCACACCAAACAGTGCATTTTTCGGGATGCATGGGCAGTTCTTGAACGGCTTCTGGTTGCTCTTCACCCCAAATGCGGCAATTTTGCTTATTTACGTAGCCATTCAACCAGAAATGAGCCTCATCGCTGAACAAAAGTAAAGCGCGAAACACATTTCGAACCGAACACTGATTTTGGTAATAAAATTCAATGATTTGCAAGCGTTGCTCGTTAGTAAGTCTATTCATGATGAAATGTCAAAGCATACTGAGCATCTTTCTCTTTGACACCATGTCTGAAATCCCACGTAATCTGTCAAATACTAATGCATGAAAATCCTAACCTCAAAAAAATCACCCGTTAGTATGGTGGTCCAATATTCCGTTCCAACAAGTGAGAAGCTTCTATAGGAAAAAAAACGTGTGTAAAGTTTCCGAACGATATCTCGAAAACTGAAGGACTTGTTCGTGCGTATGTAAACAGTCGGACATTGCTAAATCTCCTCAGCTCGGCATGCCATTTTTATAAAAGCTCTTGGGTTGACAACAAAATTATTCGGAATTCTACTAACCGAAAAAACCAGAAAAATTTGTCAGTCAATTGCCCGTATTCACTTTATAAAGCATTTCCACTGCTCATGTAGAACAATCACTGGCACAATCATATAAGTCATTAGCACGAAGCCACTCCGTCAACCGCCAGTTCGCTGAAAAACCGCAAATGCTTGTCGAGCAAACGAAACCACAACAGAGCTAAGCTAAGTTATGCATACAACCGTTATACATGCATTTGTAAGTAAATGCTTTTAAGCTCCCATCAAGGTCTCCTTTTAGCTAGTGGTCAGTTTTACACACATGTTTGTATTTGGGGTGTTGTATGCACGAAATCACGGCAAAATGTCTACTTATGTTAGCCAAAAATAGCCTTTTTTCCTACCTTCTATCATTCTACTTCCTTCCACTACATCGTTTTTCTTGTCTTGCTGTTACATTTTTTATGAGTTTTGCGCAAGGATATACTATTTTTAGCGTTTCGCTATACGCTGCTTTTCCTAATGCTTCACTGCGCGTCCCTAGCGTGAAGTTTCCACCTTCCGCCGCTCCCTTTTCTTCAGTTTTTATTGTTACTACACTTTATATGCACCGCTATGTGGCAATACTTTATTCCCCTGTGGCGTTACAGCGCTGGGGATTCACTAAAATCTGCCACTAGTATATATGTATGTACATTGGCTGATGGCTGGACCCAACTCAAGTTCTAGCTTGCAATTGAACAGATTTTTTTCTTGTCATTGTTTTATTTAACGTTTGTTGCTGTGTTAGTGCGGTTGCTCTTTGATTTCTCGGATATTCAGAAGCAAAGATTTCTGGTTGTAGTCAACTTTCGCAGGCAACTGTTTTGTTATTGCCGCACTTCTAGGTATCCTAACTTGTTCTGTAAAACTAGCTTTCACCACATACAAGCCCGTTTCTAACTGAAAAGTCCGTTGATTTGTCCCGCATAGCTAATTTTTGTCTATCTTTAGTATTTATTGATGAAGCTAAGGCTTAGTCTGAGACACTTCTACAAGTATAATATAACCAAAGCTTCCTTACAAAATAATCTCACAATGCGCATACCAGCATTTTAGTGAGAAATAATGCACTCTTACACAAACTTTTTTAAGTCGTGTTGTTTAAAATACTTTCTTCCATACTTCTGCTTTGCCACATTCATTTCAATTACGCTTGCATAGCGGTTTGCCGCGATTTTTCTAACTTTCTTTTTTTTTGTTTTGTTTTCCTTCATTGCTAGCGCTTTCTGCTAATGAAGTTCAATGCTTATTTCTGTTTATTGCATTTATTTTCTATTTTCCTTTTTCTGCCATATTTATCTCTATTCTTTCGCGCGTTTTGTTGCTCTTTTGCTGGCTTCATTATTTATTTAGTGCACTTTCGCCAACAATAATAGCAAATTTTAATTGAATTAAGCTTCTAGTCAATTTACCATGACTTTGGCGCGCCGTAAGTGGTCCGAGTGAGTAATATGATGTGGTATGGTAGCCGACCTGCTGTTCTGACGCAGTCTATATATATGTACCTACATATAGGTATATAAAGCTTCGTGGCAGCTTACAATTACAGTAGAGAGTGTTTAGCTTGTTTGTGTGTATACATATAAAAAATGTTCTGGTTGGAAATTAGCGGCGTAGGCTGAAAAAAATTTTAAAGGGAGTTTTCTGTTTACATTTTGCTTCATGTTAAAGAAGGGATGACAATGATAAATATAGTTAGTGGTGCCAAGGTGTGTTCGGGAGGGTTTGAACGCCTAAATGCCCCCTTAGCATGCATCCTATTGGAAGTTGCACTTTTCGTATTAAATTGTTAAGCAAGTGTGGCTAAGTTCCTTGTTCGACTTCTACAGAAACAGCAGTCGCTGTAATTTTAAAATTTGAAGTTATTATTTCAATTAACTCTGGCTTTACATGCGTTCGGCTGGCATATTACCGGTTTATAAATCCAATTGTTAGTACGTAAGCTTATGCCGAGAGGCTAAAATTGTTATTGCAAAAGATTTAGGGCCGTTTTCTCAGCATTATCAGCCATCTATTAGTTAAGTACTGTTTAACAAAAGGGTTCTTTAGCGAAGTAAGGAGTTTTGGTTAAATTGACTTGACAACGTTGAGTTGGCGGCCCTTAGTTCAGCAAGATGTCACGTTCTTAATTTTTTTATATTTTTTTACATTTTTTTAATATATTTCTTTTTAATATAGTTTTTAACATTTTTTTATTTTATAATTTTTTTTTTAAATTTAAAAAAGTTTTTTTTAATATATATATATGGGGTATTCCATACCAAATCGACCACTTTTGAACCCGACCCCTTTAGATTTTGCTGAAACTTAGCCATCCTTTTCTACCCTTTGAAAAACATTTTTGAGAATTTTTTCAAAATGTTTTGACAAATTTTAAAAAAGTTATGAATTTTGCAATTTTTTGCTAAAAAATGGCTTCTTTATTTTCAAATAGCCATAACTTTTGTAGAAATTGACTTTTGGGGACCATTTTTTTTTTTTTAAATTTTTGTTTTTGAATGAACTTTTCGAAAAAATACAGGAAAAAAATTTAACACGATAAATTATATAAAATAATCGGTTTTTTTAAGTAAAATCGTAATTTTTTTTTTTTTGAATTTCGAAATTTTTTTTTTTTTTTTTTTTTTTTTCAAAAAAAACTTCAATTAATTTAACAACTATCCCTGCTAATCCCGGAGTGGGCCGATTTTTTTTAATATTTTTTTTTATTTATTTAAAAAAATGAAAAATGAAAAAAAAATTTTTTCCCGTAAACTTTATTTTTATCATATAAAAAATATAATTTAACGATTTTATGATATAATATTTACAATTTATAGACTTAATTTACGAATATAATGACTAAGTTTTATGATTAATACTGCTAATATCCAATGATTTCACAGAAATTAATAAATAATTTTTTGTATTGTTTCTGTGAAATCATTGGATATTAGCAGTATTAATCATAAAACTTAGTCATTATATTCGTAAATTAAGTCTATAAATTGTAAATATTATATCATAAAATCGTTAAATTATATTTTTTATATGATAAAAATAAAGTTTACGGGAAAAATTTTTTTTTTCATTTTTCATTTTTTTAAATAAATAAAAAAAAATATTAAAAAAAATCGGCCCACTCCGGGATTAGCAGGGATAGTTGTTAAATTAATTGAAGTTTTTTTTGAAAAAAAAAAAAAAAAAAATGGCGAAATTCAAAAAAAAAAAAATTACGATTTTACTTAAAAAAACCGATTATTTTATATAATTTATCGTGTTAAATTTTTTTCCTGTATTTTTTCGAAAAGTTCATTCAAAAACAAAAATTTAAAAAAAAAAATGGTCCCCAAAAGTCAATTTCTACAAAAGTTATGGCTATTTGAAAATAAAGAAGCCATTTTTTAGCAAAAAATTGCAAAATTCATAACTTTTTTAAAATTGGTCAAAAAATTTTGAAAAAATTCTCAAAAATGTTTTTCAAAGGGTAGAAAAGGATGGCTAAGTTTCAGCAAAATCTAAAGGGGTCGGATTCAAAAGTGGTCGATTTGGTATGGAATACCCCATATATATATATTTTTTTATTTTTAATTTTTTTTTATTTTTTTTTTATTTTTTTTTATTTTTTTTATATTTTTTTTTTATATTTTTATTTATTTTTTAAATTTTTTTATATATATATTTTTTTTAATTTTTGTTTTATTCTTTATTTTTTTTTACTATTTTGTTTAATTTTTTCTTTTTTTTTTCCTAATTTTAAAATAAATTTTTTTGTAATGTTTTTGCCATAAAATTCAGTTTCATTTTGAATCTAAAACTACAACGTAATGTTCAAACCCTGTTCTTTAAATAAACTAAACTGCCTGTTTCTGTCTGGCTCCATTCGTTGTTGTTGTCACTTCGTTTCAATTTCCACTTTCGTTCTTGCTTCTTCCCCTGCTTGCCATTACTTTGTTGCTACGGACTCTGCTATTTAATGTTCTTTCTTGTAAAATTTTTTCTATTTTTTTGTCCTGCAATTTACGGCTTTCCTTTCAATATTAATTAAGTAATGGGACAAATTTAATTGCTACCTTCCAAGCTTTTCCCGCTGCGTAGCAAATTGTTGTTTTTTATTTTATTGGTAGAAGGACATTAAAAATAATTTTGTGTTACAACCGTCGAGGCAAACTTAATAATGTATCCTGTACAGGGTATAAAAAATCTGAGAGATTGGCCTTCCAATTGATGATATGCGTAAGAGGTTTGCGTAGTTCAAAGCCTACTTTCAGTTTTTTTAAGGTTTAGCTTTCTTAATTTGTGCAAAGTTTTCTTTTTAGTTAATTGCATTTAAATTATCTGGACGTTTTTACATCACATGATTGTTTGGTGTTTTATTTTATGTTTTCCTTTTATTATTTTTTATATGTTTTTATTTTTTTTTTTTATTTTTTATATGTTTTTATTTTTTTTTTTATTTTTTATATTTTCTTTTATTTTTTTGTTGACCTTTTTTTTACTTTTTTCTTTGTTGTAATTTTTTTCTTATTTTTCTGCGAAAATATACCTTGTTTTCGTTTACACCATATATTCTTAAAATATTTGGTGAAATTTTCCTCACCCCCTTTATCGTTTTTCTACTTCTTCTAACATTTTTTGTTTATCTCTTTTGGCTTTCGCAATATTCTTTATCATATTTCAGGTGCTGAGTTTGTTTCAAAGTCGCCTTCTGGTACAGCTATGCGACTTTTGTTTGAGCATCCTCTGCGCTATCGGTTTTTTGTGTGCTTTTCGACTGTTTGTTCCATGGCTTGTTTATTTTCCGGACGTGTGTTATCATTTGCTTGTGAAAACAGCGTTCGCAAATACCATTAGCATTTTGCGATTGTGTAGAGTGTTGATAGAAATATTTTTGCGACTGAATTTTCGAGTGCTTTGCTTTTTGCAGTTTTGACTTGCATTGAATTACGCTCAAAAGAAAAAATTTGAAAAAATAAAAAATTAAAAAAAGCGTTGAAAATTTAGGAAACTTAAAGCATAATAGCGTTCCTTAAATAAAAAAAATAATATATTGGTGTTTAAGCTTCGAAGCAGGTTATGTTAGCGCCTAAAACTTTCTGACCTTCTTCAGTGAGTGAGTCCAATATAGTTAGTCCTAGTGTTATCACAATGGGCCTACTAAAAGCCTGGTTGCGTCGTTAGACAGCCTTTCCAACTACCTATCTAACTTGCGCCTAAAACTAGGCAAACTAGAAATGTTTTTATTTAACTCATAACTATTTTTTAAATATTGTTATTAGTATGAAACATTATAATAATTGTGTCTCACAACGGAATCGCCAGTAATTGCCGCCATTTTTAAATTCTCGCACTTTAGTTTCGCAGCGCGTGAAATTATGCAGTTGCAATTTAATGCATGCACCTAAAATTGCGCTAAACTTTTCGCGTTCACACCAATTAGTGTGTAATAAAAGACGACTACAGCGGGGCGGTGCCGTAAGGCGCGAGACCCAACTTTTCTGCGCTGAATAAAAGTGAATTAAGAAATTCGTACGGGAAAGTTGACCCAGCTTTAACATGACGATAATGACAAATCTTGCGTGCTTTGTTGGCCACGCCTCCTGCTCCAAAGCTATTTAACTTTTTTTTAAGTTTCTTCATTTCTTTTTTATTTTTATTTTTACTTTTTTCAAGGCTTGCACGCTGCACAAAAGGCAACTGTCGACGGCGACAAACTGCAAGTAAGAAATTTCGTAAAATATAATAATTTCCTGCAACACAAAAATGTAGAAATAAAGTGCAGGCAGCGTGAAGCAACAACCAAGAAAGGGCGTTGCAATTTCTTTGAGAGTGTTCATGAACATTTACTAGCATATAATTAACCTTTTTGTTGGCCCGCCTGGAAAGGCAGCGGCGTTGCCTTGGCGGGCGAGTTATGGTATGCGGCATTTATGGCCAGAAATTGCAGCGCACACCAGCACAATGGCGGCACTTTTGCGCCAGCATGAGGTGCGAATTGTCGCATAGCATGTTGTGGCATGTGCTGTGTTGTTGTTGCGTGGTCCTCGTTTGTACAACAGCTAGTTATGGCGGCAATGCATTCTGCTTGCAATAACGCCTCATTTGTCGCCACATTTTTGCTGTTGTTATGTTTTTTTTTTGTAGCGCTGATTTTCAACGGTGCTTCAAGTGTTTTTGTAGTTGCGCAAACATGAAAATTTAATAAAAGTATATTGTAAGTGTAAATTTTATACGCTAATTTTCGCGTGGAAACTTGTTTTAGTTTGTATATGAATATTTCTGCGTGCTAGTTGTTAGTTTAAGGGGTTATATGTATAGCCACTGGTGAGTTTCCAAAAATCGGTTTTTTTATATAAATATTGTATAAGCATTTAAATGAAAATATTCGAAATAAAATAAAAAATTTTAGTATTAATACACATTAAAAAACATTTAATAAAAATTAAAAAAATACAACAAAAATAAAAAAAATAAAAAAAAAGTTTTTTAGTATTAAAAGAAATTTAAAAAACGTCTAATAAAACAAAAAAAAATTAATAGTGAAAAGGCAAAACAAAAAAATAAAAATAAAAAAATTAATAATATAATAAAATTTAATATTAAAAGTAATTAAAAAACAGTTAATAAAAATAAAAATAAATTAAAAGAAAATTTAAAAAATATATTAAATATTATTTTTCTGCATAATAATGTAAAAGCAAAAAAAAAAAAAATTTTTAAATTACAACAAAATATAAAAATATTCTTCTGTGTTATGATGAAAAGGCAAAAAAATTAAAACATAAAATAAAAAAATAGAATAAAATAAAATAAAATAAAATAAAGTAAAATAAAGTAAAATAAAATAAAATAAAATAAAATAAAATAAAAAATAAAGTAAAATATAATAAAATAAAATAAAATAAAATAAATTAAAATAAAATAAAATAAAGTAAAATAAAAAATAAAAAGGGACACATAAATTTAATAAAAAAAAAAACAAAAAAAAAATATTAAAAGAATATAAAGAAAATTTAAAAAAATATATAAAATATTAATTTTCTGCGTAATAATGAAAAAGCAAAATAAAATATAAAAAATATTATTCTTCTGTGTTATGGTGAAAAGGCAAAAAAATTAAAACATAAAATAAAAAAATAGAATAAAATAAAATAAAGTAAAATAAAATAAAATAAAATAAAATAAAATAAAATAAAAAATAAAGTAAAATATAATAAAATAAAATAAAATAAAATAAATTAAAATAAAATAAAATAAAGTAAAATAAAAAATAAAAAGGGACACATAAATTTAATAAAAAAAAAAACAAAAAAAAAATATTAAAAGAATATAAAGAAAATTTAAAAAAATATATAAAATATTAATTTTCTGCGTAATAATGAAAAAGCAAAATAAAATATAAAAAATATTATTCTTCTGTGTTATGGTGAAAAGGCAAAAAATTTACAAAATAAAATTAAAAAAAGAAGTTAAAAAAAAATTAAAACGAATTAAAAGATATCAAAAAAATAATGAAAAATGAATTTAATAAAAATAAAATATTAATGATTAAAACAAATTTTCGAAAATTAAAATAAAAAAATAAAAAAAACAAAAAAATCTGAAATATTTATACAAGATGTAAATAATGTAACTAAACATATAAAAAAAATTCTGTTATACAAAGATTTTATAACTTTTCTAATCTACCAAAAAAATATATATTTTTGTTTTAGCACTTCTCACAATATTACAAAAAAATAAAAAAAAAAGAATACGCAACCCGGAAATCGTTGAAACTTCCATAATTTGCTCAAAAATGGTACAATTTTACCAAATAACCGTAACACGAAAAATATATAAAATAAGTATATAGTGAAAAGGCAAAAAAATTAAAAAATTAAATAAAAAGAAATTAAAACGAATTAAAATATATTAAAAAAAATAAAGAAAAATAAATTTAATAAAAATAAAATATTAATAATTATAACAAAATTTCGAAAATTAAAATAAAAAAAAAAATAAAAAAAAAAAACTTTAAAAAATCTGAAACATTTATAGAAGATGTAAATAATGTAAATAAATATATAAAAAAAATTCTATTATGCAAAGATTTTCTAACATTTCCAATTTAAAAAAATTATAGTTCTGTTTTAGCACTTTATACTATATAAAAAAAATTGTTAAAAAAATACATCGCGCAATCCGAAAATCGTTGAAACTTCCATAACTTGCTCAAAAATGGTACAATTTTAACCGCAACACGAAAAATATATAAAACAAGTATGCTCTTAACCCTTAAACATTCCAAATAAATTAACAACAAACGAATACCCCTTAATTAATTACAAACAATGCAATTTTACGAAAATAACATTTCATACAAGAATGCAATTCATTGCTGCCATTAATAACGGGCCACTTTAAATGCAAATGTAACATGCAAGTATGTACAAGTATTTTTGCACAGGCCCCGGTCTCTATTGACAATGCAGCTGACGCTTAAATAACGTGCAAAAACAAATGTACTATACATTCCGACCAATTAATTATCACATAGTCAATACAATGCGAGCGACGACAGCCAGTCATGCCAGCCGATCAGCATCCCGAGACCCGGCCAATTTTTTGGCATGGCTTCGGTAGGCGCAAAAGGTTGATAAATCCAAACAATTACAAATTTATTGACAACATATAAATTACAAATTGCCGCCTATCAGTTTGCGTTGATGAATAGCGGAATTGTTGCTTATAAATTTTCACTTTGACAAACGCTGCGTCTTTCATTTTTCCGGTAAATAGTATAACCAATTAATAATCCAAAAAATTTACAGCTTTTTAAAATGTAAGAAATAATTCGCATTCTATGTTGCTAGTAACAATCATCACAGAATTGATTGCGGTGGTGTGCTGAGATTTGTTTTTTTGTAAAGAAAATGATGGAAATGAGGTACTAAACCGTCATTGAGAGCAGCAAGTAACTGAAAGTATGAATCTGAATTACTTACTATATAGTATACATTTGGTTGTTTTTTGAAGTATTCATTTTTTCAATCCCGTCATGAAATTTCCTTGGAAATAGCCTAAAAAAATTCCCAAAAAATTTGAGCCTTTAATTATAACATTAAGGACTGGACCAAGGCCTGTAAAAATTTTCTACTGAAGATATACATACGTAAATCGTGATTTTTTATCTTTAGATTTCTATAGCTCAGTGGCATTTTATGGCTTGACTTTAGACACATAATCCTCAGAATTGAACACTATAAAAGTGCCCTTGGCGACAAAGTTGAAACTGATACCGGCGAAGTAGTACGGGGCTCCAAAGCTGATTTTTCCTCGAAATTCGCATTTATTTGTATATATCTCGTAAATGACAAGAGCTATGGAAAAAATGTACGAGACAAACTTGTAGGATATTTACTACAAAAAAGGTCCGAGGTCAAAATCGCTATCATTAATACTTCTCGAGATATTCGGCTTTTTAAGCAAGGCTTTATAGAATTTTCATAGATTTTTTTTTTCATAGATTGTATGTAATAAAAAATCTATGAAAATTCCATACAGTAATAATGTAAAAATTCAAAGCAGTAAACAAATTTCAGTATAATTTTTTATATTTTAACTTTAATTAATTTTTTTTTAAACTATTACTTTAATTTTTTTTAATTTTAATTTTAAGTTCCTTTAATTTTAATTTTTTTCTGTTTTTCTGTTTAGTTTTAGTTTTATTTTCCTTTATTGAATTTTATTTTATTTTTTTTTAATATAAATTGGTTTTAATTGAATTTGATTTTTTTAAATTTAATTTGTGAATATGTTTTTAATTTAATTATTTTAATTCTAGTTTTTTATTTCTAATTTTAGTATTTTTTTGGTTCCAATTTTATTTTATTTTTGTTGTTGTTGATTGTAATTATTTTTTTTTTTTATTTTTTTATTCCGGTTTAATTTTTTGTTTTAATTTGAATTTGATCTTTTTAATTTAATTTTTTTTTAATTTTAGCTTCTTTCAAATTTATTATTTTTATTCAATTAATTTTTTTTTCTAAATTTGAATGTGAATTTGTGAATTTTTTTTTAATTTGTATGTGAATTTGGCATTTTTTAATATTAATTTATTTTTTAATTTTAAAACTTTAAATTTTTAATTCAAACATTTTTTAATTTAATTTTAATTTTAATTTTTTATTTAATTTAATTGTTTTGTCTTCAATTTAATTCTTTAAGTTATTATTTTTTATATATTTTTAATTTATTTTATTTTATTTTTTGGTTTACTTAAATTGTTTTTTTTTTTTAATTGCTTAATTTTTTTAATTAATTTTTTTATTTTTTAATTTTATTAATTTTTTTAGATTGTGGTTAAATTTTTATTTAAATTGAAATTTTTAATTTTAAAATAATTAAAGTATTTTTTGATTTTTTTAACCCTCATCGAGACCAACGGGTATTTTGTTTTTAAATGTTATTTAAATATATTTAGAGTGTAGCAAACGACTTGCGCTTCCAGGTAGCTTCCTAGAATTTTATTGTCTATAGAATTCCGAAAAAAATCAAGGATATCGTATCGAAAAGGACGAAAAAAGATATTATAATATTACACCTTAGTCGAGACCAATGGTGCTTGGCAACCCACACATGGAAGCGTTAATCGTGTTGAGGGTTAATTATTAATTTTTTTTTCAAATTATTCAATTTCTATTGTTTTTAGTTGATGTTAAATTTTTTCTTAAATTTAATTGTGAATTTTGCTTTTCTTAAATTAATTTTTATTTTTAATTTTTATTTTTTTAATTTTTCATTTAAATACTTTTTTTTAATTTTAGTTTGTTTTTTAATCCTTTTTTTATTTTATTTTTTATTTTTTTATATTTTTTTTTATTTTTTTTTTTATTTTTTTTTTTATTTTTTTTTTTTTTTTATTTAAATTTTAAGGTAATTTTTTTTTTTGTTACAATTTTAACTTTAATTTTTTTTCTTTTCCTTTATTTTTTGTCTTACTTAAATTTCAGTTTTTCCCCGAAAAAGCTGCGCCGTTTAATACCCACAAATATTTCGAAACCAAATGTAAAATACATAAAAACATAAAGCGCTCATAGCACACAAAAGTGTTCATTCTTTTTACCATATCCAACCGCTATCATAGTAGCAACAAATTTGTGGTTTATCAAAAAACTATTGGAATTGTTTTTATAATTTTTTTCCTTGTATAAATACCGCTGAAATTTGCAGACAAATGCTCATAAATTCAAAACAATACACACACTTGGACACTCGTCAGCCAATAAAACACCGCCACATATTCATTTTTATTAACTAAACATTTTGAACATAGCGCGCTTTTAGGCGCTGTCTGCCTGTCTACACGTTTAAAAAGGCTTATCGCTGGAGCTCGCGAAATTTATTTGATTGCAATTGTTTATTTCTGTTATTAATTTTATTAGTTTATGCACCGGCAAATGCATCAGTTCAGCGTATTGTAATGGAAAACCAGTTATATACACGCTACAATGGGTGTGTGCTAACGACTAAGGGAATATTCCTGCTCCTGTTCTAACTAGGTAGCAGGGGACTGGCGTTTGTTTACATTAATGTGTGCGCGTATTTATTTTACAGTTTTCCGCATTTATTTACTGAACAGCTATGTGTGTGCGGGAAGAGTTTGCGGAAAAGCGTTTGTGGGCGGGAAATTGCATTGGGCGCATATTGGTTTGATTGGCAGATTGCTGTGTTAAGTTGTTGATTTCCTGTTTTACATACTAAAATATTTATGTTTTTGCGTCTGCTTGTTTACTATTGCTATTTCAAATGGGATTATAATATTATTTTTTGCTATTTGTTAGTCTTTGCCAATAACTACAAGAACAAATATTTATTTCCAACGAAATGTTATAAAATCGGGCATTAATATTTAACATATGTGCTGAGTTGAAAATATTGCTGCATGCCAGAGAGAATTAACACGAAAATAAATGAGAGATGACCCTTTAGTAAAACCAATGCTTGAATTTTCAATATCAATGCAAATAATTTATAAGTGGAGGCAGACATGTACACAAATAAAAAAAAAAAAAACCAAAACGTTTATAAATTTTAACAAACATTGTTTTAACTAGTACTTATTTCTAGACAAAATCAAGTATTTGAGAATATTTGAAATTTATGTGTATGTATATATGTACATAGTCTTAGTTTATTTACATAAATATGATTCATAAGCCGCTTGTTTGGAAGAGCTGTAAGTCTTTAAATATCTTTAGGTATTTTTGTTCACAAATTATTTCATTTGAAGCCCCTAGATGTACTATATTTGCATATTACAGCATAAGCGCGATCTACAAAAACAAATATAGCAGTATTCTTCGATTTATTTTTTGTTGCCAAGCTATGAAGTTTTGAAGCTCAAAGTCAATTAATTTTAGTTTGTAGTATCGATAATCAATACAGAAGTACAACAAGTGGATGAAAATTCTATTTACTTGCAATTAAGAAAAAACGCATTTTTTAGAGTAATTTTGTGTAGTAAATAATTAGAAAAAATATGAATTTACATAATTAAATTTAATTTCATAAGCGGTCACTCGTTTTGAAAATTTTTAGTTCACTCTTGTTTACGCAGTCCATCTTTAGCAGGACCTTCGCAAAAGGTATCTAAAGATATTCGATATATATATACAGTGTGCGACAAAACTAAAGCACGGAATTTACCTTGCCGGTATTTAACTGAATAAAATCATAAAGTAGGTATTAAATGATTTTATTTTTATTTTTATAATTAGTTCATTCATTCTTCTTCTTGAACTAGTAAAAATTTAACAAATTAACTTATTAAAAAAATATATAAAATTCCATATATGAAAATTTCCAAAAATCTGGTGCGACAAAACTAAAGCACGAAATAGTTTTATGATTGAAAAATTTATGTCTTTCAATATTTGGTTGCGTATCCCTAATTTTTTAATACAGCTACACATTGACGAGGCATGGACCCAATTAATTTATTTAACTTGTCCCAGGAAAAGCTTTTCCATGCTTCCTTAACTTGTATGAATAAAGCGGCCCTATTTTTACAATTCTCAGGTATGATTTTTCGATCTACAGTTTTCCATTGGTTCTCTATGGGATTGAGATCTGGTGATTGGGCGGGTCCCTTCAAAACTTCAATACTGTTTACATCAAACCACTATTTTACACAAATAGCAGCGTGTTTCTGGTCGTTGTCATGTTGATAACTCCTATTTAAAGGCATTTCTTCTGCAGCATGCCACAGCAAAATATTCCAAAAAATATTTTTATACTTAAATTTGTCCATTATACTATTTATGTGATGAATTGGCCCTATACCATGCGCTGAAACATAACCGCACACTAGCACATTACCTCCACGGTGTTTCACTGTGCCTGTTATTTAACGTGAATTTAAGCGTTGTGCTTTCGTTTTGCCTATCAGCTTCAACCCATCTGAATCTTTTATATTAAACTTAGATTTGTCAGGAAAAAGTACAGTTCGCCATTTTGTAATCGTCCAATTGATGTGCATCTTCGCAAATTTCAATAGCGCCAGTCTGTTCTTTAAAGAAATATATGGCTTTTTTGCACTAACCTGCTACAGGTAGCATGAAAATCCCCCATGGACAGCTCAACGTTGTATGGATCTCTGTAATATATTTAACCGTAATTGTCTTACAGTTGATGTTGCAGATATAAACGGGAAATTTTTTATTGCCCGAATGACTGCCTTCTCTTCTGGTTCGGTTGTTTTCCTCGGCCTTTCACCACTATGCATTGTAACTAAAGAGCCTGATTTGCGAAATCGGCTTAATGTTCGGGAAACAAAATATGATTTACTCCAATCTTTTTTGCAATAGTCATAACCGATTCTCTTTTCTTAAAATCCTTAACAATTTTTTCTCTAAAATAAGCAGAATACTTATTTTGAGCCATTAATATACTCTTTACTTTAATATACAACCAACCGCATTGAATAACGAATTGAATCTGAATATGCACTAATATTTTCCTATTTAGCTAATAACTACACATATTCAACATTTTCTGATCATTAAAAACCGTTAAACAAAAAATTAATGTGCAATTAATGTGTTTTGTCGCACCAGATTTTTGGAAATTTTCATATATGGAATTTTATATATTTTTTTAATAAGTTAATTTGTTTAATTTTTACTAGTTCAAGAAGAAGAATGAATGAACTAATTATAAAAATAAAAATAAAATCATTTAATACCTACTTTATGATTTTATTCAGTTAAATACCGACAAGGTAGATTCCGTGTTTTAGTTTTGTCGCACACTGTATATAAAGTCCTTCTTTGTAAAAAAAAAAATTCACCGCCTAAAAAATTAAATTGTTGTAAAAATCGTATTTCTTCGGTCATAGCCTGACAAACATAGCCTAGAAAGTAGCAAACTTCAAGTCCGTCGTTCTAGTCGTTTCGATGAAAGTTTTGAAGCTGATTAAAGTGAAGTTGCTTAAAAATTCATATCGCCAAAACTATTTGCCATTTTGAATTTTCTGAGAATATTTTTACATATCGTCCCCTAAAATGCAAAACAACGTATCATCAAAAAAAAAATTTTTAATCTTTACCAGATATAATAAAGAATGTATAACCATTATATAACGTAACCTCTAATTTTGTTTCAATATGAGTGTAAGATAACCAATGTATAACCGTTATATAAAATATTAATAATACAGGAATTAATTATACCAAAAGTTGATAAAAATCTTGCAGGAACCCTAGTGACGCTTATGATGCAATGTGCGCGCTCCTTATTTTTTTTAATTTTTATTTTTTTTTTGTTACTTTTTTTAATTTTATTAATTCTTTTTTCACTTTTTTAATTTTATTTATTGTTATTATTGTTTTACTTTTTTGATTTTATTTATTATTGTTATTTTTTATTTTTACTTCTTTTATTTAATATTTTTTTTTATTTATTTACTATTATTTTAATTTTTTTTATTTTTATATCTCTTTTTTTTAATTTTGAAAATTAATAAAAATATTTTTTTTTATTTTTATTTTAATTTTTATTTTTCATTCATTCATTTTTATTAATTTCTTTTCCACTTTTTTAATTTTATTTATTATTATTATTTTTTTATTTTTACTTTTATTTAATTATATTTTTTTATTTATTTACTATTATTTTTATTTTTTTATTTTCATTAATTCTTTTTTTAATTTTATTTATTATTTATTATTATTTATTTTTTATTTTTATTTCTTTTATTTAATTATATTTGTTTTATTTATTTACTAATATTTTTTATTTTTTTAGTTTTTAATTTTATATTTCTGTTTTTTTTTTTAATTAATTAATTTATATTATATTTTTTTTTATTTATTTACTTAAATATTTTTTAATTGTTTATTTATATAATAACATACATATATTTTCTTATTTTTAATATTTTATTTTATTTATTATTTAATATTTCTAATTTTTTCTTAATTAAATTTTTTTATTTTGTATCTATGTATTTTTTTTTTGTTTATTTGCTTACATATTTTTTATTTATTTTACTTTTATTTTTTATTTACTTTTTTATATTTTTATTTAGATCTTTTTTTCATATATATAATGTTTTTTATTTAAATAATTATATTTTTTGTTTTTTTTTCTTAATTTTTTTATATATTATATATTAAAAAATATATAATTTTAGTTTTTTTATTATTAATATTTTTCAATTAATGTTAATTATTATTCTTATCCATTTTCCACTTTAAATAAATTGCTTTAAGTAGCAAATGTGGTACTTGTTGAAATTTATTGCTTTCACACAATTCCGCTTTCGCTGCTACTATTTTAACGCACATTACTGTAGTTAGACTAGAAAAATGACATTCCTTGCTGTGACAGCGCAGAACAATCGAGTTGGGAGTTGTAAGTGTAATCTGTTGGATACATGTGCTTTTATAAATATATGTGTGTATGTCATTTCGACAAAAGTTTTCGGTTAAATGGGTTAACGTTGAGAAAATAAGAAAAATGATTTGCTGGTAAACGGAAATTGCGATTTTATGAAAAGGAAATGAAGAGCAAGACATACAAACGTCAAATGGAGAATGGAAAATGTCATTTATAAAATAAGTTTTCACTTTATTGCTTTTTATTTATTTTTCAGCAGCAAAGCTCGGTGCTTTTAATATTTATTTTTTTATTTATTTCTTAACTTTTCTATAGAATCACTTATAATATGTAAAATATATATTAAAATTCCAT
>CM050323.1:51315177-51337530 GCA_027475135.1 Bactrocera correcta
GGTTGTGTATTTTTGTGTGCGCCCATGCGCCTTACTGTATGCCACTGTATGCAATCCTTCATTCCTTTTGTAAGCTGAAAATGACTATCAACGCATCGCCATGGCTGTAGCCGTCATTTGATGGCATACGTGTTTTTGGTTAGTTTTGAGGTTACGGCTGGGTGCACCTATCCTCATGGGTACCACAGTCTTTGCGTACAACTTGTTGGCGCGCGTTTTGAATTTGAGCTTAAGTGCAACATTTTCAGTTGCTAAAAATGCGTACAGCCAATTGCTTAGTAACGCTATGAGCTGCTATTAGCTTTATTGCTAGGCTTAAAATATTCAACCAGGTAGCGGTCTAAGTAGCGATTATGCATTTTAAGATACTCAAGTTTCTGTTTTGGAGTAGAAACGTAGCAAGTGCGTGTTGTGTATGGAAGACGTAGCACAAGCATACATTTTTCTATATACTCTTATATGTTTTTTTAATTTTTTTATAATTTTCTATATTTTATAATACCTTCCTTTCGCACTACTGCTTTAATGTTGTACCACATATGTATGTCATTTGTACTCTTAAATTCATTTTTTTTTTATTTTATAATTCTTTTTTTATTTGTTATTTCATCTACTTCTACATTTTTCTTGTTCCTTCGCATTTCTCCTCCCAGCCTGCGGTTTGAGCCTTTGTTGTGGTTGCCACACCATTTCTACGTCTTATAATTTTTCCTCCCCTACCTCTAACCCTTCTCATTTGGTTTTTATTGTGCTCTCTTATGCCGTAAGTATTTGCAGCTTTATTGTGTGTCGGTTTTATTGTCTCTCGACGTTTTTGTATGCTCTGTTTTATGATTATCAAAAGCTGTCACGTTAAGTGACATTTGCCATATTTATTTTTACATGCAAATATTTTCTATTCACATATTCTTTCATACTCCTATATACATATATATTATATGTATATATAGTACATAAGCCATTGTAAGCCGCAAGGTTCATATGTAGGGTTGATTTTTAGACAATGGCATTCGTTTTCATTCATTTCAGTTTGCTGAATCGCTGAGATTATTATTTCTACTTAAAAACGAAAGAATGGCAAACAAAAATAAAGTAAAAGCATTCTTAACTCTTAACTTATCTCTCATTATCCACATGATTTAAATGCCTCAATGGGGGACATCATCCATGTCGTTAGCAGTAATATTGTTATGCAGCAAAGCATAGGCGTTTCTAAATTAAAAATTCTGGTGACGTCACGTTAGCGGTGCTTATTTTGCTACTACTTGTAAGCGTCCTCACTAATTGCTCTTTTTCAGCATGTACCTAAAATGGAAAACAAATGGTATCATCAAAAAAATCGAAATTGAGTTTTTTAGTGCTCACAGTTCGCTACATCAACTTCCGCTGATATAAGCAAAATATAACTATTTCATAACCAATACAATAACCAATATGTAACCATTTTATAACCAATACAATAACCAATATGTAACCACTTTATAACCAATCTATAACCACTTTTAAACTAAAATTTTGTTTCAGTATGTGTGGTTTATATTATATTATATTGTTTTTCCGTATCATCGAAAAATCGAAATTGAGTTTTTTAGTGCTTACAATTCACTACACCAGTTTCCACTGATATAAACAATATATAAATATTTTATAACCAATACAATAACCACTTTATAACCAATATATAACCACTTTATAACCAATATATAACCACTTTATAACCAAAACTCAAAATTTTTGTTCAATTTGAGTGGTTTCCATTATATCGTTTTTCCTTCGCCTGTAAACTTATGAAAAGTTATGTTACGTTATTTTGCATTTTAGGTGAAGATATATACATCTTTTTCAAGTCCGCACTTGGTAAGCTTAAACCGCTTGGAAGTTTCAATGCCTGCTGCCAATAATGCCAAAGCATTAAACTACATATTTTCATATTTCCAATACTTTCTATGCCTTTCTATATTAAAATATAACAATAAATCTTCTACCACGCCCCCACAACTCTCACTTTTCGAAGTCAACTCCGAAAATCTCAAGTTATTAATCAAAATTCTGTGTCTCATAACCTTTGCCGCTTTTTAGCTACTACAATCCACATGATACCATCAAACTCAATAAATTCGCCATGTGTTATCGTTGCAGCCCATTAAACTCAAGGCACAGCAACAGACGCTTAAATGAGCACAGCTATATGTTTTCATAATGCGGTACTATATTCTTTTCATATACTTTTATATTGGTTATATTACTGTGTATTTCGGTTACATTCATAGGTGTATGCGTACATATTTATGCTATAATATCCTTTCTGACTGTTTATTTATTTATCTGCTTTTTTATGCAATCTTCGCTGACTTCTTCTTGCTCACTGCGTTATTTGATTTGCTGCTACCTTATGCGTAGTTGTACACCGCCCCGCCGTGTAGTGTCTGATTGCGAACAAATCGTTCACTTGTCGCTTTGGCCTTATAAAAATATGCAACCCGTTGTTATCCTTTTCGTGCTTACAACAGCAACGTATAGTATATCTACGCCATTTTAGCTCATAAATATTCATGTAAGTTCTCGTGGCGCTCGTGTGTCTATGTGTATGTGTTTTGTGCATGTGTGTGTGTGTGTTATACAAAACAAAAGCGGCAAGCGCGCGGTAGGATTTCACTCACGTCAGCATTTCACCTCATTTCATTCATAATCTATTATTCATAAGATTGTTTCTTATGCTTCGCTGACTCGCCTTAGCTTGACTGCGCGAACTGTGTGCGTCACCATATGAGGCAACGAGGGAGCGCATTTATTTTTATTGCAACAAATTCAGTTTAATATTCCATGCTGCCGCCTGTGGCACTTCTAACTTAACTTTCGTGCATTGAACCATTACTTAGTGCTTTGTAAATCGTTGTCTAACCGTAGCTCCTGTTATTTTCATAAACTCAACAGGGTACGGCAAACTGAGTCGATTTCGCCGTGTTCTTCGGTCTGTATAAGCGGAAATTTGTCTTTTAGTTTTTGAGATATCGATCTGAAATTTTGCACGCGTTCTTTTCTCCTCACAAAGCTGTTTATAAGTCGGAACTGTGAAAATCGGACCACTATAGCATATAGCTGTCATACAAACTGAACGATCAAAATCGAGTTTTTGTATGAAAAACTTTTTTATTTGATGAGATATTATCACAAAATTTGACATGCATTATTGTCCAACGTATCTTTACAATATCCGAAAAAATTGTTCAAGTCGGACCACTATAGTATATAGCTGCCATACAAATTCAACAATCAAAATAATTTATTTTTATTTGTTTTGAGTATTTTAACTTCGGTACAGCCGTATTTTACATTTCCTCTTATTTTAAACTGCAATTACGCAACACTTTATTTGTTAAATATGCTTTTGAACTGCTGCAGAAGCAATCAAAATTTGTTTTCGCCTAATTTTACCGCTTCTTTATCACAACTAGTCTTTTAAGCTTTACATAAATTGCCGTAAATGCTCATAACTGCAGAGAACAGCACCGATAAACTCCGTTTCACAAGCAGGAATATGATCTCAGCAAAAGCTGTAGCCAGCTCCTTGCTCTCCGTATACGAATATGTAGATAACAATACAACTGATTAAGCATTTAATACCTGCAAGTGACAGCATGAATGAGTTGAATAAGTATTCGTAGGGCTGCTTGGCTGCGTAAAGTGGGTGCGTGCCTGTGTGTGTGCGTATATAAATTTCCCTTACTGCTGACTAAATATAAAATGAAACACGAAATAAATAAATGGCATATAACTTAAGATGATGAGGCTTTGTTGCCAACGAACGCAAGGAAGCTAACAAACAACAACAGTGGGGGATTTGTTGCGAAGCAACAGGAGCAAGAAATAGGAAGACAAAAAGAAGAAACATAGCACGCCTCGCTAGATTAAAAGTTGCTGGGCAACGACCAGCATGAAAATATCAACAATACAGACGCACAACCACCATTTCATTTTCGTAGACAAATGATTGTAGTTGTTGCGCACAGATTTTATATGCCGCTGCTACTCATGTGTGCGCTATGTCCTACTGCTTCTGCTGTTTTTTGGTTTTTGTTTTTGAAAACCGAAACTCTTTTTTTATGCGCACAGCTTCCTCCCTTCGCTGAACTGCCTGAGGTCTCTGCTGAAATAGTTGTTTATTGTTATTGTTGTGGTTTGCTTATTTGCTTGCCGTACCCTGTTGTGCTCGGCTTTATAGGCAGCTTTCTCTTAAAGCAGAACTGCTGGACGGTGTAAGTAAAGCGCTGCAGCGTGTGTGTTATCTTCTTTTGATTTGTGTGTGAGCGTTCATCCACATACATGCGTGTAAATTTGTGTGTGTTATGTAATGTGCATGAACTCGCCTGCAGATTTTTGATTTTTTATGCCATTTAATAACAAGAAAAGTGGAGATAAGATCTCGTATGTTGTCAATAAAAAGCTTTGCGTACACTGAACCGGCGCTACATAGTATATGAAAGTATTGTAAAAGGAAAAATTTCGTTATTTGTATTTGTCGGTATATAAACATGTGTTTATGCACCCTGATTAAGCCAACGCACCCTAACAATTTTATGTTCGGAAAACATATTTTCTTTGTGTTTGTGTAGGGCCTTTGAGTTGTATAATTTTTACCGTGTCCTTTTTCATTTAATTTTGGGTATGCCGTCCCATGTTTTTTTTACAATAATTTTTTGTATGTGGGAGAAGTTGTCCTTCGCCTGAAATTTCAGTTGCACCCTTGTAATCAATATTTATTGAACCGTGTTATAAGAAAAGACCACTTACGTATTCACTTTTGCTGTTCTGCAGTAGTATATGCGCATTCGCGTATGTATGTAGCTCACGTGTGTTGCATTGATTTTTTGTTTCACGTCTGTAAATAAGTGAACACCTGCCACAGTTTTTGAGATATCTTTCTGAAATCTTACACACCTTTTTTGCCCAAGAAGCTGCTTATATATCGGAACCAACGATTTCGAACTACTATAGCATATAGCTGTCATACAAACTGAACCATCGAAATCGAGTTTTTGTATGGGGAACTTTTTTATTTGAAGCGGTATCTTCAAGAAATTTGGCAGAAATTATTATTTAAGGTAGTGTTGCAATATTTGAAGAAATTGTTCAAATCGGACGCCTATATCATATAGCTGTCATACAAACTGAACGAATAAAAACGCGTTCTTGTAAAGAAAACTATTTCATTTGACGAGATATTTTGAAGAAATTTGGCAAAGAGTATTGCCTAAGGCAATGATACAATCTGCTAAGAAATTGTTCAGATCGGACCACTATAGCTTAAAGCTGCCATACAAAATGATCGATCAATATCAAGTCCTTGTAAGAAAAGCATTTTATTTTACAAGATATTGTTACGAAATTAGGCAAAAATTGTTACCTGATGCAATGATATAATTTCCTAAGAAATTGTTCAGATCGGACTACTATAGCATATAGCTGTCATACAAAGTGAACCTTGAAAATCAAGTTTTTGTATGGGGAATTTTTTTATAGGAGGCGGTGGCTTCAAAAAATTAGCAAGAATTATTGTCTAAGGTAGTATCACAATCTCCTAAGAAATTGTTCAGATCGGACCACTATAGCATATAGCTGTCATATAAACCAACCGGTCAAAAGCAATTTTTTTTATAAAATAAAAGGTGTTGTGATGGGTATTCCAACTTCGGTGCTATCGAAATTAATGTTTTGTTCTTATTTTCTCTTCCGTTTCTTATTATAAAACGGTAAACCACTCTAGGAATATTTAAAATTTGTATATAAGTCATTTATATTTCTTTTGTTGACTCAAAGCACTCGCACCAAATTTAAATTTAAGAAGTTATATGTACGTATGTAAAAATATACAATTTTATTTATGCATATAATATATATTTATTAATAATGATGCAATTCCTTTGTACACAATGTCTTTTCATTAAAAAAAATCTCTTAAAGCCCACTTACGCCTCATACTTACAACATACTTACAATGCTTACAATGTCATCAAGAGCGTTAATCTTCCACTTGAGAAGCCTATCGAAGCATGCATAATGATCACTATGTCGCTGGTGTATTAATAAGCTCCCACCCACCCTCAACATGCATTATTATCGCGTTTCACACTGCCGCTCCCATTCCCATTCCCACTCCCACCCCTTCTCCCCCTCACCATATCTCTTCCATTCGCACTTCTCTCTTTTTGGCGAGCACGTAAAGCCATGTCGAAGCACTTGTCAGCCAATTCAATGCCAGCTACATAGTAGGCCAAAGCGCGCATTGCCTCACTCCCCACTCCCCACTTTCCTTTGCCGTCCCGCTGCTGTTGTTCGCTTTTGTTCGCTTGTGCTTTGCGGTTCGCGTAATCATTAGCTCCATCTACTTGCATTCGTGTAATCATCGTCACCATAATTTACAATGTGCTATCCTTCGTCCAAGCGCGCCCGCCCCGCCTCGAGAAATACAACGGCGCTCCACGAGTATTATTGGCGTGGGCCATCTGCTGTGCATTTAATGATTTATGTCATTTTGTGCTCCTCAAGATCTGCAAAATGTCGCTCTCGTTGGCCGTCGTTATCCGTTTGGCCCACGCCCTGCTTATTGCGTGGCTATTGAGCCATATTTTTGTGGTTGTTGTTGTTGTCATACTTATTTTTCGTTAAAATGAGCATATCTGAGGCATAAAAACGAAATTATCTCGCCTTGTCCATATATTCTCGTTCGCAGATTTATTGTCACTCTCTTTTCAATTCGCTGCGGTTTTCTTTATTTGCATTTTTATGCGCTTGATCTTTACAGTTTTATTAGCTTATATAGAACTTGTAGTCGTCTCATTCATATTCATTTGTTTAACTGCTTCGAAAAAGTGTATTGAGCAGCAGATTTTGTTAGAGGCATGGCATATGAAATATACAAATAAAATTTTGCATAAATATTATAAGAATTAAAGTGAGTGTGTCTTCTAGCAGCAAATCTCAAGAGGATAACTGTGAAAAAGTAAATTTCAGAGCACGAAAAAATGATTTTCTGCTCTTAATTTGCGGACATTACACGAACTTTATTGTTTCTCCCAACCGATTTTTGCATTTTCGTGTTCATCTGTCCGTTGCGGGCTTTAATTCTTCAAAACTTCACTCTGCCATACACATCTCTTGCACTCATACTTGTCTTTCGCTGCTTCATTCTGCGTATAACGCGAGTTTCGTGCGCTGTTTTGTGTACGCGCGCGGTTACCAAGCGCTTGTTTCCTGTTTCCTTTTGCAACCCAACATGGCTTCCTTTTGTATTTGGCTCTTTGTACATCATACACCAGCTCATGCCACTTATTGCATACTTATAGATTGTTGTTTGGCCGCTTGTCTGTCGCCAAAACCCCTGTTCTTGCATTTCCACGCATATTCTCGCCTTCCAACTGGCATCACCATCTCTCTTTTCCACTGTGCCCGTGTATTTTGTGCGCAATTATAGCCGCTCATCCTGACAACCACCGACAAACCAACCGCTAAACGATTACGAAGAGGATGTCACAGCGGAAGCCAACAGCGCGCAACGTCAACTGTGCAAAATACAACTCAAAAATCCGCTTCCGCTTTCGGGCATTTGCAGTTTTTCGTCAACTGGAATGCAACTGCCGCTTGCTTGCGCGACGTTGCGCCCACTGATAATACTCGACTCGACTGTCGGCTGCAGGTCTTCGCTGGGTTTCGTATCTCTGTGTGTTGTTGTTTTTGCGCTGCTGCTGGCATTCCTTATACTTTGTACGGCTGTCGTTTTTATCAATGCTCCTGCGGAGTTGTGGACGGCTTTGTGTTGTCGTTTGCAGTTTTTGAGGCCAGCATTGCCTTTTCGCTCTGCTTTGCCTTTGTGGTTACTCTCGTGAAATTTCTTAGTTTTAAAATTTAAAAGGAGTTTGTATACAGCTGCCATACAAACAGAATGAACAAATTTATGTTCTTGCATGGAAAACTTTTTCATTTGAGGAGATATCTTCACGAAATTTGGCATGGAGTGTTTTCTAATGCAACGCAAGTATACCCGAAGAAATTTGCTAAATCCGATTACTATAGCATATAGCTGCCATACAAACTGAACAATCTCAATTAAGTGCTTGTATGGAAAACTTTTTCATTTGATGAGATATCTTCACGAAATTTGGCATAGATTAGTTTCTAAGAAATTGGTAGAATCTCCATAGAATTTGTTTAGATCGAATCACGATAGCATATAGCGGGCGTACAAACTGACTGATCAAAATCCTGTTCTTGTAGGCATCTTTTATATTTGTGAAGGGTTAGTAAACGGTTTTAACATTTTTTGTTGTTTTTGTTTATTTTGTTGTAAATAAATAATAATTTTTTTATTTTGATCTTAAGTGTTTTGAAACATTTACAATAATTGTTCAAAATTTTAGCAACTGAAATGATTACATTTTCCTCGAATTTCCATTACAAATGATAGATCTGCTGCATTTCATCTCAAAACAAATCCGTTATTATTTGTTTAGAAACTATGCAGCTTAAATTAAACCCTTATCTTTAGCAATACATCTAAGCTACAAGTTACAACCACGATTTGCTCATAACTCTTCCATATCATCTGCAAATCAAATATTTTGCCAAAACTGCAAGAGCAAAAACTCCGCTAGAATTCAATATGCATATTTAGTTTTGTATACTGCCAGCACTAGCTTGCTCTCTCTGCCTGCAATAGTTTGCATTTGTACGCTGCTTGTATAGCAGCACTTTTGCATAAAACATGAAGTCTTGTAGTTTTTATCTGGCATGCTGCTGCGCCTAAATGTATGCATCAAGGCTTGATGAGACGTTCGCCTGCATATATTTCGCTTTACTTTCGCAGTTTTAGCTTCTACTACTGTACATGTGTAATGCGCAGGCAAATCTCGTTATGAATTTTTAAGTAATTTCACTTTCCTCTTCGTATATTTAGAATATTTTGCGTCTACATGCCACCGCCGGAACGCCGCCTGCCACCCATTTCATTACGCTATCTTCGCTATATCTTATAACTTATTTTCTTGATGTTGCTTTATTATAATTTTTGTTTTTTTCTTTTTTTTTTCTTGCCATTGCCATTCTGCTGCACTGTAAACTAATTTGAAATGTGGTTTTGGCGGTATTTGCTTGCTTTCGCCGTCGCCACGGCAGTCTCAAGAAGTGGCTGTGGATGAGCACTGGCTGCGTACTACGAGATTCGAGTGCGACGGGTGTGCGCGCGCAAGGAGTGGCCGCAGGCGCAGGTGTGGTTGCTGTGGCATATTTGCCTTGTGGCGGTGTACAAGCTGTTGCTTGGTTGCCTTTTGCAGCTGTTGTAGCTTGTTGCGGTGGCAGCCAGCGGCAGCCACTTACAAAATATTTTCCGCTACTTCAGTATGCTTAATAAAAATTTAATATATATTTTGCGTAAAATGCGCAAGGACTTCAAATAAGACAGTACATGGCGCCGAGTTGCGATGGGAACGGTACGATGGGCGTGCGAGGTGCAAGAGGTGGCTGGCGGCGTAAAAAAAAAAAGCTGGCAAAGTTGTGGAAACTTCATTTCAAATAATAATATATAAAATTAAGTAATGTAATTTTACATATTTACTTTTCATTACGTCGTTATGCCCTTCTGCTGCTCACCTGCTTCTTAACTTCTTCTTACGTAGCGCGACAGGTACACAATGGTGGCTTCTTTAATATATTTTGGGGCGCCATGGAATTTTCAGTTTTAAATAAATATTAAACGAGCAACTTATAGCTAGTATGTATGTGTGTGTGAATGTATGTATGCGTGTGCGCAGTATAAAGCACACAAAACTAAGGTCCTTTAAGAGCATTGCTTATAATCATGTTATTTTAAAAATATTGTTCTCGACCACACGAGACCTCCTTGTGTCACTGTAATTTGCCACAAAATACTCCTTATTTGTCGCAAATTAGCTGAAATTGCGTTGCTATCGCAGCCCTTGCCGCAGCAACCGCATGCAATGTATGTACAGAGCCAACCAACCGTAAGTACTGTTTACAATATCTCATTAAAATTTGCCGAAGTCACCACAAACGGCAGTCATTATAATGTGCAACAGTTGTACGTCTGCTTATTAGCAACCGCAAATGCATGTACGTGCACCCACACGCCTACATCTTGCACTTTCACGCCCACATAACGCAGTAACGTCATTATATTCGCTACTTCAACTCAATTAACACTTCATGTAATTTGCGCTGATTAGCAAATAATTAACACCAAAGCTGCGCAAATATCTACAGCTGCGCACCGCAGCGCCCACCAGCGTGCCTAATTCGTATTAGGTCCACTAACTGTACAGTTAAGCCAAGCCAATATCTCTCAAGTCATACGCCGCTGCCCGCAGCTCTTTGATAATTGAGACGTAACTGCTTGTTGCAACACTGTTTGCCGCAGTGCAAATAATTGCAAAAATAGTTTGGTGTTTTTTCTACAGATTTTTCTTTGAAGTCTATAATTGTTTTTGGAACACTAAAGTGCATTTCATGTTGCAAAGTTCTGGTAAAGCAAACGTCATTTGACAAAATAACTTCACGAAATTTGGAACTAAATACTTTCAAAGGCAATATCCGACCGATATCAATACAGAAAAGAATATTTTTTCTTATCGAAAGTTTAAAAAGCAATAACGGCTATAAAAAATGCACTTGTGAAGCGTATTATTTTAAGTAAACGATTTTCTTGTTTTGAATTTTTCAACTCGCTTCCTTGCACTTCATTGCCATAATTCAGTACTTGTTATGACGTTCTTGTTCTACTAACTTCAGCTCGCGCCTGTTTTCCTAACCTTCTGCTCCCTACTACCGTCGTTTTGACACTTCATTGCCATGTTTTTTTTTTGGCACAAAACAGCGAACGTAGCCATGTATGTATGTCCATGTCTCTTACGGTCTGCTGCACTTTATTCAATACAGAATATTTGCCTTGAGCGGTCCTCAGCTCGTGTTTGCCCATCCCTTAGCAAACATAATTACAATATTTCCTTTACCTTGCGGTGTTGTTAAAAACGACAATTTATCTACCCGTTGCAAGTCATTTGAGGTTGCGTAAAGATATGAAATTTGTTCATTTTTGTTGAAAAACGCTGGTGTAATAAATTTTTTTTATATTTTTGTTCAAAAATTTTTTATTTGAAACAAAAATTAAAAAAAACTTTAATAATTAAAAAATTGAAAAAATTTAAATTTAAAAAGAAATAAAGGAACTGAAAAAAAGAATGAAAAATTGATAAAATTATAAATTAAAAATTAAAAAAAAAAATTAATACAAAAAAAAATTAAAAAAAAAAAATTAATACAAAAAAAAATTAAAAAAAAAATTAATACAAAAAAAAATTCAAAAAATAACTATTAAAAAATTAACAAATTATACATAAAACAAATTAAAAGAAAAACAAACAAAATTAAAAAAGTAACAAAAGTTATAATAAAAAAAAACTTACAAAAAATAGTAATTGAAAAAGGAAAAGTTGTTAATTAAAAAAATAAAATTAAAAATAAAACAAAATTTGTAGTTAAAAAAATATTAATTAAATTAAAAAAATTACAAAAAAAAATAAGAGAATCAATTAAAAAAATTAACTAATTAGTAAAAATTAAAGCAAAATTAAAAAAATTATAGTTAAAAACCAAATAAAATTAAAAAAAAATTTAAATATTGTAAGATAGAAAAATTAAAAATTAAACAAAATTTAAAATAAAAAAAAACTAAAAATAAAAATAGCAATTAAACTAAAACATTTAAACAAATTTAACAACATTTAAAAAATTAAGAGAATCCATTAAAAAAAATTAACCATTATAATTAAAACAAAATTAATAAATTAAAATTTATTTAAAAAAAACACATAATTAAAAACAAACAAAAATTTAAAAAAATTAAAATATTGAAAGATAGAAAAAATTTATAGTATTAAAGAAAAACTAACTAACAAGACATAAATTTAAAATAAGAAAAAAATTACAATTAAAAAATAACAAAATAAATAAATACAATTAAAAAAATTAAATATTAAAAAAAATAAACAAAATAAATTAATTATTAATTAATTAATAAATTTAAAAAAATTAATAAAATTATAGTAAAAAAATTATAAGAATTAAAAGATTGAAAAAGTTTAAATAAAATGTAAAAGTTAAAAATGTAAAAAAGAAGTTATAACTAAACAGATATATAAAAAAATATTAAAAAATAAAATAAAATTAAAAAAATAGTAGATGCTGAAAAAGGAAAAAATTTTTCATTAATTGTCTGCATCAAAAAAAATTAAGAAGTGAAAAAATAAACGTTACAAAATAATTAAAAATTAAAAAAAATTGATAAATAAAATAAAGATTCAAAATTAGAAAATTGTAAAAATTTAAAAAAATAATATTTAACGTTTAAGATGTAAAAATTATAAATTATCTTCATTAAAAATTTGGTTTTGTGTATCCTGTGAGGACGATTTGGCTACATTTTCTTATATGCTTGCGACTGGCATATGAGAATTGTTTTATTCGGAGCTGCTGTCTTAACACCATTCAAATACTATAAATAAGTATGTAGGCTTAAATATTTTCATAAAAATCACTGTGCTTCTTCGCTCTTACGTGTCCAACCTCCATGTTCCCGTTATGTTTTGCTCTCAACACAGAAAATGTCATTTGTGTCCACCCCATAACTTCTTTTACTTGTGTTTGTTTACACGTTTTCTTGCAATAATCCGCTACAAAATCAACTAACTGTACTTAGGTATAATCATTATGAAGATTACCAATATTTACTTTCCAAATGACATGCCACAAATGAATGAAAATCCCTTGTCAAGTTCGGTCGATGATAAAATATGAGCACAACTGTCAAGTTGACAGCTGAAAATATTGCGCAATAAAAAACTTTCTTGCATACACATACACACATGTGTGTCTCACTGTGATGTGGCTGTGAATGCGCCGCATAAGGGTTGGCCGCATTTTGAATAACAGGTGGCTTAAACACTTCTCACTTTCACAACAAATACTTTTCTTCTTTTCATCGATTCCAGCGTTTGACGACACTTTTGCGTGCAATTTCTTTAAAAGCTTCAATATAATCTTACAAATGTTCGAAAAAGTTTCGATGTGAAGAAAATAAACCTACAACGTAGAAAATAAATATAAAATGCAAATAAAAAATGTTTCCTTATTTACAAAAAATTGTACGCGCCAAAGCTCAAACCCCAAATCGACCGCTGGGACATGCTATACACACAGTGTTCGAGGTGTTTTGTCAACTAGGCAGTCACTCCAATTTCCGAAGTGGCTTTGCTGGCGCTAACCCATTTCTTAAACTGTCACATAAGCATACAATGATTACCAATATATTGGTCTTTAGAGATTTTCAGTGAGAGCACATGCATGAAAGCGGTAGCAAGCAGAAAGGTTAGATTGTTGATTGGTTAGCATTAGGTGGCAACAGTGTTCAATAGTTGGTTTGGTGGAAGTTGATGGCACCTGCGGCCAGTTACACATTAATTCGACTTTACAGGCATTGCAGAAGCATTTTTATTTATTTTTATTTTTCTTCTTTGTTATGTTAGAGTTTTAGCTGCCCAACAAGCGTATATTTTGTCTCACACCTTGTACATGCGTCTTCTTATCTGTCAAGCGCTGCTTGTACTATATAACCAAGCGACTTGTTACCCGCCTTCATTGGTTTCAAGTAGTATAAATGCACTACTCCCTTGGTGCGCTCTTCTGCAGAGTCCTTCTTGTATTTCCTTGCTCATTTTACGTTCCTTTTACACAGTCTTTCTGGCATGCGGTACCGCAGTAACCTAGAACGTCTGCCTAAAAGTTTGTTGCTTGGTTACAAGTGGCCCAATCTCCGCAAATCCGCCAGCGATCAACGTCCTTCAGAAAGTGGCAAATAAAATAAAGTGTCACTTATTATTGCTCAGCCTAGCATAAGCTGTTGATTACTACAATATTAAGTACGCACGAATAACTTTGGTGCGCCACCAGAGCCAGAGTATTGGCTTAGCAGCCAACCGAACGCGTAGCCGAGCTACCCACCGACCGACCGACCGACCGTTGGACAAAATAGTAACTTAAGCGCCTGCATATAAATGCGCTTAGTGGAGGTACTCACTCGGCAAGTGTTAGAGTGTTATGCAACGAAAGGGTTTAAAAACGAAATAAGTGTATTACGAAAGGCTGCTGTGAGGGGGTTAACACTAAGGCATATATATTCATATGTGCTTCTTATGTGGATGCCTGTATTGCCACTACCTTCATCTTGTGTATCAAGAAAGTTGTGTGTATGTAGCCATGAAAATGTCAGCAACTAGAATGGCAATAAACAGTGTTTGCTGCTCGGCCCTCATCTCATATTTTGTTGCAGCTGCTAGGAATCACAAAACCGCACACAGCGCACTGTGCTTTGGTGTATACCACACGGTTTTTGTTTTTCCTTTTATTTTATTTTTTGCTACTTCTAATTCCTGCCACTTCTGACGCTCCTTAGTGTGCCACAACTTTTGCTACTTTTTTGTATATAGTTCCGTAAATATGTTTTTCTTCCAACAACGCACACACGCTTGCAGGCGCCTTCGTGCAGCTTTTACACTCTCAGAGACATTTTAAACCTTTCATAATTTTCCGACACATGTCAATGGTGGAAGTAGTAACTTTGGCACTTCACCACAAGGTCACACGGTCCCACATGCATATTCGTGTGTACGTTGGTCAGAGTGAAGTAAATAAATAATATAATGAAAGTTAGTAACTGAAAAGGCGCAGAGCAAATAAGAAGTGGAAACTTAGAGAACAAAAAGGACTCGAGTTTTGAAAGCGTATGTAACATAAAGGTCCCACATATGTACAGCGAAACTTGAAATGAAACTCAATGAAGTCACTTTCGCCAGCTACGTTACCGTTGGTTGCTGACACACTTCCTCAAGTGCCCGAGCTCGTAACGGCGCGTTGTTGCATTGCTTTCTTCGGTGTGTTTTTGAGTTTTCACTTCTTTATGAAAGCGCTGGTGTCTTCTGTTATGCGGATTTGTTGTGCTTTTCTTCTTTTTGAGTATAATACTCTGGTTTTGCTTTGGTCCGCAATTATATCTTGTTAATTAGCGTATTTTAACATATCGCTGTGGGGATTTTTTTTTTTTTTTTTTTTTTTTTAATTTTTTGACATTTATATTAAAAAAAACTTGATTAAAGTAACTTTTTCAGCAGCTTATCTTAACCGAAATTCAAAACATTTAGCATAAGGAACATAGTAAATCATTTCGTACCAAAAATATGTTATTTATATTCTAGAAGATGGTTATATGAGGTGTCAACTAAGCAACACCGTACGTCCTCCTTTCATAAAACAAAAAATAATAATAAAATATTATTTATTTAAATTAAATTTAGATTTAATTAATGAATTACTTGAAAATATATATTTGAGATGAGACACTAATTTTCTTTTATATTTTCTATTTTTTCAGGTAAGTGATGACGTGCTAACGCTAGCTTTGAATCAGAATCAAGTAAGACTTTTTTGTTTTTTATTAAATTATTATATTTTTATTACAATGCAATGGTCAAAAGTATTTTTTTTTTCACAAATTATCGACTCTAGCTGTCGACTTGAAAAGAAACCCATACCAAGTTTCTTGAACATATCTCGCCAAATAAAAAAGTTTTTCATATAAGCATACGAATTTCATCTTCCATTTTGTATGACCGCTATATGCTGTAATAGTTCGATCTAGAGGATTTCTTCAAACATGAAGGCGTTGACTTAGGAAAACATCGTGACACATTTTGTGCAAATAACTCGTCAAATAAAGAAGTTTTTGTTGTATGGTATGTGAATTTGATCGTTCAGTTTGTATGGCAACTATATCTTATAGTAGTTAGATATTGGCGGTTTCGAAAAAAAAAAACAAAAACCAAAAACAATTTGTGTATTGTAGAAATATTTGCGCTACTCAAGAATACTAGATATACTACATATATAGTCACTGCCAACAGTTCATTTTTGCATTATTTGGTACGATAGGGCGTATACGTAACGTTTTTGTGAGAAAACTTTCCTGAGCATTAGCTGGAGTAAGCTTTGAAGAGATAATAGTTCAAATATATACTTGAATAGCGAACATATACTCGAAAAACTAACACTTGGCAGTCAATAAAATGTTCATTTTTGTTATTAAATTTTCCAAAAATGTTAATATTTATTCTAATATTGTTGTAATTCAATTAATTTAAAGCCAAACCACACTTATACACTATAATGAAACGAAATTAATCCTTGACGCGCAGTTTGTACGATTTAATTAAAATCCATTAAATGTTTTGTCAACTAACCGTAAATTAAACACTTAAGTTTTTGTGCTTCGCTTTAAACCACTAATGGAAGCAAAACCTAAAATAAATGGAAATAATTGTATAAACGTTTGTTTATGCCTAATATGCATATGCGAGTATTTGTGTGTAATTTAATTGGTTGTTGCCGCAAATTAAGGAATATTGCAAATAAATCGAAACTTTATTAATATTTTGTATTTGCAGCTTGATTTAATGGAATTTGTACTTATGTGTAAATATTTCCTTTAAATATGTGTACAAAAATGGCCACTCCCTATACGTTGCACGTAAATCAAACACAAATGACGTACCGACATACCGACATACCTTAGCTCTATTAAAACTGCCAGCGTCATGCGAGTATTATAAATAAACCAGACTATTCATGAACTCATCAGACTGCTTGCGTGAAAATCATCACAAAAATCTATTTTATTTAGAATTTGCTATGATTAAAAATTAAACAAACATGTGTGTGAATGTATATCGAATTGTTTGATTATTTATTGACTATGCGCATAGTGCTGGTGCAGTTGTACTTATTTGCATGAAAGCATACTCTTTGCTTTACAACGTGCTTAGCATATTTATTATTATTAATTTGTATGCTTGAATGAGAATAATAAAATCTAGTAATCAAAATAAAACTTGTAATAATATTGGCATATAAAGCGTTATATTAGCATTGAGTGCCACATTTTGACATCATTTCTTAATTTGTTTGCAAACTAATCTGGCAACGTTGTCAGTCATTGCTTACAATTACATTGGATAAAAATACGTTCACGCTTTTAAAATAGTACAATCGCAGTATGTGTCCGGCATACATAAAAAACACCTGTAATATTGTAATATAAGAGCCGAAGGCCTCAGTAGCCAGTGCTTAAACTTAGTGAATTAATTATTTATAATTAGCTCTCTTTTAAATTATAATAAAAAAAACAAACTGATTGAGTCATGCAGGCATAGCCAACAAAATTCATAGTATCACAAGTTAATGAATATATAAACTCAACAGCTAACTGCCTCAAGGCAAATCAAAATCCTTATAAATGGCAATTAATCATGTAATACTAATACTTTACAATTACAAGCCGTTTAATATGGATTATTTTAATTTTTGTCTCTCCTCAGCAACTTTTTCTCACAAAAATGTTACGTATACGCCCTAGAGCACCAAATAATGCAAAACTGAGCTGTTAGCTGTGACTATATAAACTAGTATTCCTGAGTAGCACAAATATTTTTATAATATACAAATTGTTTTTGTTTTTTTTTTTGTTGGCACCGTCGATATCTGTCTACTATAGCGGCCATAGAAACTGAAGTATCAACTTTTTATCCTTATATAGAAAATTCTTTATTTGATACCTGCACAAAATTTGACATGGGTTATTTTTCAAGTCAATCTTCCCACATCTGATTAAATTATTTAGATCAGACCACAAGAGCATAGAGCTGCCATACAAAATGAGGCATAAAGTTCATTTGCTTGTGTGAAAAACTGTTTAATTGACGAGATATTGTTACAAAATTTGACACGTATTATTTTCTAAGTCAGCGCTTTCATGTCTGAAGAAATTATCTAAATCCGATCACTATAGCATACAGCTGTTATACAAACTGAACGATGGAATTCATACCCTTGCATGAAAAAATTCTCCATTTGGCGAGATATCTTCACGAAATTTGGCTTGAATTATTTTCTAAAACAACGTTACGATATGCCAAGAAATTATTCATATCGGACCACTATAGCATATAGCTGTCATACAAAATGAACGATGAAATTCATACCCTTGTATGAAGAAATTCTCTATTTGGCGAGATATCTTCACGAAATTTGGCTTGAAGTATTTTCTAAAACAACGTTACGATATGCCAAGAAATTATTCATATCGGACCACTATAGCATATAGCTGTCATACAAACTGGACGATGAAATTCATACCCTTGTATGAAGAAATTCTCTATTTGGCGAGATATCTTCACGAAATTTGGCTTGAAGTATTTTCTAAAACAACGTTACGATATGCCAAGAAATTATTCATATCGGACCACTATAGCATATAGCTGTCATACAAACTGGACGATGAAATTCATACCCTTGTATGAAGAAATTCTCTATTTGGCGAGATATCTTCACGAAAATTGGCTTGAATTATTTTCTAAAACAACGTTACGATATGCCAAGAAATTATTCATATCGGACCACTATAGCATATAGCTGTCATACAAACTGGACGATGAAATTCATACCCTTGTTTGAAGAAATTCTCTATTTGGCGAGATATCTTCACGAAATTTGGCTTGAATTATTTTCTAAAACAACGTTACGATATCTCAAGAAATTGTTCAGATCGAATCAATATAGCATATAGCTGCCATACAAAAAACTAATCAATTGAATTCATGTCGTTGTATGAAGAACTTGTTTATGTGGAAAGGAAAGGAAAGTGTCCAGCTTCGGTACGTTCTTAACTTTATTTGTATGTATATCTGCATAGTTATTAATATAAAATGCAATATTTTACAAATTCTACAAATCAAATGGAAACCATCGGTACAAAAATTACGCATGCCATTGTAATTTCCCATAGTAGTGACAAGTACCCTCGCTAAATGCTTATAAATGTTTACTTTTGACAGCAGCAGCAATATGAGCGCGCCAAATAGAAACCGTCATTTCAACTGATGCAACCAAAACCATTGGTGGACCAAGGACTCAGCGACTCCTAGCCACATACAGAAGTTGTTATTGTTTTTAGTATGCAGTGCCACTAATGTAACGCTTTCATCTGTGCAACATAGTTTGTTCTGAAATGTGCTTCATATCGGCTGCGGTTGCATGATTAGGTGGCAACATCTGACAAATTCACTGTTCATTATACTTCATTTCTAATACGAAGGCCTTCGCGGCGATATATGAGGTTGCTGCTAAAAAAATTTGCCGTCCGCCGTTTAGAGGTGTTGGAAGTGTGTTATGCAGCAGTATGTTTCTAAACAGATAGTGAGTTGCATGACAGGCCGCGCAGTTGTGCCACTGAAATAAACAAATTTGAGTGACGCTGTGGTATATGTCAATGCACAGACTTTTTGACACTTGATATGGCATGGGATTTGATAGTTTGAGCCTTTGAATACGTACTCGTAATATCAGCAATTTTTCAGTGAATGCACACATCGGCACTCATATACGTGCATATTTATGCATATATTGAACGCAAAGTGCTGTTTGCTAAGATATTTATTAAAAGTTATAACTTTCACTACTCATCCGCTTGGTGAATATTAAACCTGCTTTGTAGGCTATATTTTCAAAGAA
The DNA here is from genome assembly GCA_027475135.1 of Bactrocera correcta. Classification (NCBI taxonomy): domain Eukaryota; kingdom Metazoa; phylum Arthropoda; class Insecta; order Diptera; family Tephritidae; genus Bactrocera; species Bactrocera correcta. Next base: position 51,334,858 of record CM050323.1, read on the forward strand.
GTATTTCTTTAACCTTCTCCATTCGCGTAGATAATTTACATATTCTGTGCGATAAATTTTGCGAACCCTACGATTAGTAGTGAAAAGCAGTAGAAAAAAATATGCAACCGCGAAATGTCGCTCTCGTCCGTTTGTGCCAGTTCGTTGTGCGTAAAGAGGGCTGTTCACTGTGATGCTTGATGAGATTGCATTGGATGACAGGCGAGGACAATGAAGTATTAATGGCTTGCACAGATGGTGATAATTTCAAGCGTCGACATTGAAGTGTTGACGACCAACGGACCAAATGAAACGAGCGGTTGCGCTGCTAAGCTAAGCTAAGTGCTCATCAATTAGGAGGATTACGGCTGGACTTTTTCACATGACAAAATGTTTTTTTTTTTTCTTTGCAGGGGAAATACCGGACGAAATATATCATAAACAAAAATAAAAAAAAAAAAACAAAAGTAAAACGTCAACCGATGCTAAAATACAATTCACAAATACAAAAGTTTCCTAACAAAAACTTCATTTTGTTCGGTCAGTTTGTACGGCAGCTATATGTTATAGTTAACCGATCTGAATAATTTTTACGTATATTGCAGCGATGCTTTAGGTTATAATCTTCCCTGAATTTCGTGAAGATATCTCGTCAAATGCAAAAATTTTCCAAACAGGAACTGAGTTTGAGCGGCCAGTTGTATGACAGCTATATGCTATAGTGGTTCGATCTAAACAATTTCTTCGCAGCTTATTGCTTTGCCTTGGATGTTAACTTATGTCAAATTTCATGAAGTTACTTTGACAAATAAAAGAGTTTTCTATACATGAACTTGAGTTTGAGCGGCCAGTTGTATGACAGCTATTTGCTATAATAGTCCGATATGAACAATTTCTTGGAAGATTACACTATATCATTAGGCAATAATTTATTTAAAATTTCGTGAAGATATCTCGTCGAATGGAAAAGTTTTCCATAAAAAGACTTCACTTACATCGTGGATTTTGTATGGCAGCAATATGTCATATTGGTCCGATCTGAACCAATTCGGCGGATACCGCTATAATATGTGGTTTTAATCTTCACTAAATTTCGTGAAGATATCTCCTCTAATAAAAAAGTGTTCCTTACAAAGGCTTGATTTTGATCGATCAGTTTGTATGGTAGCTATATGTTATAGTTATCCGATCTGAACCAGTTTTGCGGAGATTGCAGAGATGTCTTGGATAATAATCCACGTCAAATATTGTGAAGATATCTCGTCAAATATAGTAGTTTTTCATACAAAGACTTGATTTTAATCGATCAGTTTGTATGACAGCTTTTCTTCTATGTTAGCCTCTTTTTTATAGGTTTTAAACTTTAAAAGCTTTCTCACAGCACTTCATCAACATATACTGCTGTCAGCCGTGTTTTAGGCAACTATTGGCAATTTTTTCCCTTCTGACCTAAAGCACAAATACATATGATGCTGTGTAGCGCCAAAATGTTATTGCTACTATTTCTACCGCCACTCACAGTTCTGCTGTAATGTTACACAATTTCCGCGCCCCATTAGCGAACGTTTCCACCATTACACCGCCAATGAGTTGTGTCTAAATATTTGTATATACAAACATATACATATATGTATATCTACGGGGTGTCTGTGTATGCGGTAAGCATATTTTCCGATTTCATGATCAGCTCATAATGTATGGTTGCCGCGTTGAAATCTGCTTTGAAAGGCTAAAATGACTGTTGATATGTGGCGGTAAGTGTGCAGCAACAACAAAAATTACAAGAAAAAACTCGTTTATTCGCATCGATTGTTAAGTTCCCACAGCATTTCATGCCACATCATGGCTACATGCATTAATACGTGCATGTGTGTGTTTGTGTGTGAGTGTGTGTCAACAAGCGCTTCGTCATATTGGATGCAGCATGCGTACACCTCGTATGCGATACCACTGCGGCATATGCAAATGAGTTGTTTGCTTCGTTGGAAATTTATATGCGCACTAGGCTTATGATCAACAATAACCCATCAGCAGCAACAGCACCAGGGGCAGTAATGCAACCGTTAGCATTGGCAACTAATACATCCTGTTACGATGAGTGACATACGAACACACCATATGCACACCAACACACCACAAGCGCTCATACATACATAAATGTACATTCAACTGCAATATGTTGCATGTGGCACACAGTTAGCCAGCTGTTGCAAAGTCTATGACTGTAGCTGCATAATCTGCGACTCATTTGCATTATCGCATCTAACCAATTTTGTCCCGCTCTTTAAACTGCAGCTACTCTACTGCCCGGCAACATCAACGCCGCCAATATATAACACTGTTTATCATTGCTTTGAGCTTGCTGTGCTTGTTGTTGCTGCTTTTCCTAGCGTATATGGCAATTTTTCATCATACTGATAAAATATGCAAAGTCTCTCCCCTTTCAACAAGATGCACACGACGGCCCACCACTACACCCATCAATTGCCTGCTCATTTCGCCTAGTTTCACTGCATTCGGTGGGCAACAGCTGAGTGTGCCCCAAAAAGCATGCTACTACATTCATTCAGGTTTGTTGGCTGCTCTGCTGTGTGTATGTGTGGTTGTGTTTGCTTGCTGTTGACTTTGGCTTTGGTTACAGTGTTGGCGCTAGTTGGTAATTTTAAGTTGTTATTGTTGCTGTTATCGCTGATG
>CM050323.1:51338530-51354746 GCA_027475135.1 Bactrocera correcta
AATATATCTGAGAATGTTGTGCGAAAATTCCAAGCGGATCGGTTTAGCCGTTTCTTAGAAATTCTCCTCATTCTCACAGAAAACAACGTTTCGAGAAAAATGCGTTAAAAGTTTTGGGAACTCATTACACTTAGTTTCAAAAAAAAGAAAAATCAAAAAAGCTTTCATCTCGAAAGATATTTCCCGGAAAATAAATTTGACGAAAAACTCACGAAGAATCAGTGCGACGGTCTGGTGCAAAAACCAAAAGTGGCGCATAATTCCTCTTTTTGCGAATGGCTTCGCACAAACGACGCATGACACTCGAATATTATTACTTGTTGATAGTATGGCCGTTTGGAGTCGATAATCGAAGACAACTGTCAACATAACCTTGATTTTTGACCTGCTTTGACGTAGTTTGCCACAGTATTCGGCCTATTAATCGTCTGTTTCCGTGTCGTAAGCATCACCTGTAGTAATACGTTTCATGACATCTTGGTAGTCGGAAAGCATTGTTTCATAGACGCTGTTTGTCGAAAAAATTTAGTAATTTTTGAACCAATCGTGCTTTCACTTTTATTAGGCCCAAATAATCCTTCAAAATGGTCTTCACAAATCCCAGTGATATTTTAAAGAAGCCAGTAAGATCTTTGACTGTTAATCGTCGGCTGTCAAGCACCAATTCCTTAATTTTATGGACGTGTTAATCAACAGTTCATGTTGATGGTTGTGGTTCGTCGTCAACACGTTCTAAACCCTCTTTGATTAGTTTCCAACATTCTAAACGTTTTGGCACCAGAAATTTGATTCTTCATACGAAATTTAATGGAAAACTCGATTTTGTGAAAAAGTTTATATAACGCCTTCACGCTGCTAACTCAGTTTGCTTCATCTCCTAATCGCTTTCAGTGCTTCGCTCTGTGCTCCACTATGCACTTAGCCTTAGAGCAACGTTTAAACCGCAACGAGAACGGCAAACAAGCTACAACAACTGCAAAAATCAGTTAATCGATTGCCATCAATGCACAGCAATCAATCGTTTATTTATTTGTTTTTGTTTTTTTTTTTTTGTTTGTTTGCTGCTGCTCCCGATTTGTGTGGAGCCATTGAGTGTTGAATATTGTCGTTGTTGCTTGCGAGTATAGCAATTCTTGTAGGCTCTTTAGTCAAGTGTCAAGTGTTTGCGCAAGCTACTATTTCCCAACATTCGTGTGTGTATGTAACAACAACGTTATTTCAAATTCAAATAAATAGTAAGAGAACTATTTCTATGTATATTTTCAGATAATTTTTCGTTTTTTTCTATTAAAAATAGTTTCGCAAAGATGAGTACATTTAAGAGCTTCATACATATAACTGTTTATTGGAAGGATAAGCAATAGTAGCTGAACAGGGTAGAGCAAATCATAACACACTTTCTCGAGAGAGTGGAGAAAGTTATAAATATAATTATTCGTATAATATCTGAATATGTCCATTCTATTTAGGGGTTATATGGGTTTCCTCGGGTAAAAAAACTTTTTTTTAGCAATTTTTTTCTCTCATAAAAATAAAATATTACAAACATACAGGTACGCTATTAACAAAGAAATTCTGAAATTCTTGGGAAAAAATGTTTTAAACTCGGCCATTGCAACGCCGTTTCCGGCCATCCCTCGGAAAAAAGATGCGCAGCAGCAAAACTCCTTACAGGCTCATCTTAAGCAAATACGTGTTTTAGTTAAAAAATTAACTTAGAACTTGGACGAAAGAAAAATAATGAAAATTAGATTTTTAGCAGACATTTTTACAAAAAAAAAAAAAACAAATTGAAAACTTCGCGATATTTTTTTTTCAAGTAGTTTTAATCGAAAAACAATACTTCGTCCAAATCTTTTTAAAATTGTATGTCAAAGACCTTTGTAAAATTTCATGAAGATCGGTTGAGTAGTTCTCGAAAAATCTTGCCAACCGAATTCAAAAACACAGTTTCGAGGAACACGAGTTTAAATGCGATGCACTTAGCCTAGCTAGCCTCGAGCACACAAGTTCTCAAGTCTGTATCTCCGAAACAATTACTCGGATCAACTTGAAAATTTAGGGTAATATTCTAGAGGTGTTGCAGAATTTAATAAGACAATAAAACTTTCGATTTTTTTAAATCCGTAATCCCATGTAACCCCTTAAGATTAATTTTGTTCCAGTTGAGGGTTAGGGAGTTTACTCCAACGGTCTTCTTTTTTACGTCTATTCGAAGTCGAAGTCCGATTATGAACTTCGTCGTGCCGAAGATATACTAGTAAAACTTTTACTCATAGGTATAAAAATATGTGGAAATTTATGAATATTATCAAAGGTTTACCTTTCCTCTGTTACCGACTCTACATTGACTATTCAAACTCTGCAATGGAATAGCGACAGGAACCCACTGCGTCCTGACAATACACAAACCCAGCCTCATTGCAGCATTTGTAATGGTTGTAATTGCCGAAAAATATTTCAGGAATGCAAGCGTGTAACAACACCCGAGCGCGGCAACAGGCTGCAGGCAATGAAGCGGAGCTGCAACAATTGCTAAGTGACTTGGCAACATCAGAACACTTGCGCCTGTGTGACAATGTTAGCCAAAGTGAAGAGACTCTGGGCAAGTAAAGAAGGATGCGCGCTGTCGATGCTTTGTAAAGTTGCCTTATTTTTTTTAAATTTCTCTAACATTATGTTGGACCGCTGCTGCTATGATGAGGTTTCAAAAAAATATGCAGTACATATATCTGTATATGAGTATAAATTCAAAAAACACACTAAAACCTTCTCTTCCATATACTTGTTGCTATAATGTTGCATATGCATATCGTATATTTATACCGTTAGTGCAACAAATTGGCGTGGCTGTCTTGTATTATCTGCTAATATCACTTTTACACAATTTTGGTTGCCAAAATTGTTTGTGGCTTCTTAAGTTTTGCTTGTATTCATTTCTTCTTTTTATATTTCCATAGTTTCCGTTTATGATTTCAGCTTTTTTAGTAGCTCGTGTATATTTACTTCTTTTCAGTTGACTTCCTCAACTGCTTAAGTCGTTGGCATCTGCAACCTGCAACTGTCCGCTGCTTGCCACCTACTGCTGCCGCTTTCATGCCACTTTGATTTATGCATTTTGCCGACAGGCGGCCAAACAGACGGTGATGACTTAAACTTATCGTCACTCGCTACTTCCTTACTGCTGACATCTATCGTGTGTTAATAAAGCCGCGGCAGCAGTTGGTTTCTTTACTTCCGTTATCCTCGCTGTAGCACTCATAAGCTGGACAAGACTTCACGTTGTTGTAAGTGGCCACAAATAACTGAAGAAGAAGAATACTCTCTGTTAGCCTTTTCCAACATCTGCAACTATTCCGCACACTAAATTTGTTGGGATTACAAAATTTGAGACAAATTCTTCGTTCGATATTTATATATATATATACTGTATGTATATCTATACTATATACATATCTCCACACTTCAATATAAGAAACATCAAGCAGCCTCAAACAAAAACACAAAATAGCTGCCTTCTGATGACACCATCGAAGGTTTAACAGCTTCCCGGCTTCCTTGCTTATGACAGCAACTAATTATTGTTGTTATTTTTGTAGAATATCAACAACTCTTGCATATGCCATGCATGATTTACGTCGCAACCATCAAACAGTCGGCAGGATCGCTGTTGTGTGCTTCCTTCCTATTCCACAGCTGCCTTACATCACAAGCCTCCGTGTGTATGTGTGTGTGTTTGCCTTCTGCAACTTTTGTTATTTTGTTACCTTTGCTTCTAAGCACCTCACATAACACATAACTGTAATGTCTTTTTCGTTTATTACCTTTTCCTTGTTGTTATTGTTCTTCTTCATATTTTGCACTGTAAACTTAACGACAAAATAAATTGTCAATTTAGCATATTGACGGCTCGGCCATTTGGCAGTTTAGTGATTTGCCTGATCACTCTTGTGTCTGCAACAATTGTTTATGTCATTTGTGGTTTTATTTTCAGGAAATAAAAAGAAGTGATTAAAATTTTTATAGACAACAGTTAGAAGTAATTCACCATATATAGGTACTTACTACTTACATACATACATACATGTGCTATACATAAATGCGCATAAATATTTCATCTGCCTCAAAATACTTGTTTAAAGCAAATGAACGAATCGTCTTTGTTTCGCTACGAGAAAAGAGTTTTGAAATGTTTGGACGTAATTCTACAAGTGTTGTAAAATTAGTTGCCGTAGTAGGAAAATATTTGGACTTTTGTAATGCCCAAGATACTCAAACACTGACTTTGCAAAGTTGGATAATTCTAGAATATAGAATACGAGAGAGAGGGAGAGAGAGAGAGAGAATAAGAGAGATTCCTAACTGAGAACGATCAAAATAGAGCTTTGTATAATTTTGAACAAATTGCTCAGGGCTGATGGAGTTCGATAACAAGCTGTTGGAATTAGAATTGAAGTCGACAGATCATTTGAAACGCTCAGTCGCGTTGGCTGGATGGAAGCCAATGACATTTTCATCGAAAAATCATCTTCTCAGGTGAGACGCATTTCTGGCTTAATTGTTTAGTCAACAACCAAAATTGTCGCAATTGAGGTAAGTCAAAACCTCTTTCGGTTCAGGAAACGCAATTGCATCTCGAAAAATTCACAGTCATCGGGCCTAATTGCTTTCGAAATTAGGTAGGAAGTGCCGTAATCATTAATAGAGACCGTTATTATATAATGGTGACCGATTTTTTTTATGCCGGAATTTTACGAAATGGACACGTATGAAGTCGATTTCCAGCAAGTTGCTTGCAAAGTTTGGCGACTCCTTAATTTCGAGATATGGTTCAGTCAAATGGCGTACAGGATCTTGCGATTGATCGCCTAAATAATATTATCTCTGAATGTTAAATAAGTCGAAGATTTACGCCAATAAACGAGCAACGCTCGAGTGGATCGAAGACAACATTCGGCGCACTAATATTTACAGTTATACAGTTTAATATCTACGATTACACTCCACACACTGGTACTTAATATCGAAAGGACTCTTGAATATAAGCAATATGCTTTTGAAACATTCCTGGACATTTTTCTAGCGTAAAATAAGGTCTCTAAGGAATTTATTCTGAATAGTATCCAGTCAATAGGTATTATTCCTGCTATACTATACAACGTTGGATCAGAGCCCTTTTGACCTCTATAAGGATAAGAGCATAATGGTACGATGCTAGAATGACCAAAGAAGTCTGCTTTTATAGCCATTAGTGATAAATAAACTAGTATAGTATATATCTACAGACCATTAGCAATATTATGACCGCCACTCTCAATACAGCCTAGAATTGGGAATGGTTTGTGGTTGAACCTGGAAAAAACGAATCTGTTTGTGTTCATAAGAAACCACAAAATTACTCTACGTAGGTTCCTTTCTTTTAAATGGGACCCTGCTCTCCCTCAAGGATCAAATACCTTGGGGTAGTCTTAGACAGCAAACATGAAAGCACAACGTTGAAGTAAGAGAATGAAAAGCAAGTAATGCTTTATATGAGTGAAGGCAGCACAACCTGGGGACTCTCTTCCTCTCTCATGCACTGGTGCTACACAGCATTGCCAGACCAATTCTTCTCTACTGTGCGGTAGTATGTTGATGCACTGTGCATAGCGGGAGCTCCAATGGCGCCTCTTGAAGTAGTACTAAATCTGCCACCTTTTCATAACTTTTAAGTTGCCGGACCAATGCAGGATATGTTAAGCTGAGGTGTTTGCTATAGCGAAAGAGGTGGAGCTGGCCACTAAAGGACCTGCAGAAAATTCCAGAGTTAACATCTATGTAGACAGTCAAGCAGCAAGGAATTAACCTCGTTTTACAAATCGGCCAGAGTTGTCTTAGAAAGCAGGGCAGCAGTTGAGAGTGTAGCCAGAAGCAAGCAACTTCACCTCTACTGGGTACCTGGCTGCAAAGGCATCGAGGACAATGAAATAGTGGATGAGATTGAAAAGAATGGAACCGATATACCGATATCATATGCATAACGGTAGATCGGAAATACATAAAATTCCTATTGACACTTAAAAAGAGAGAATGCAGGAACATGTTCGGATAGTTAGCTGGTCACTGTCTGGTGGCGACACATTTCCGCAGAATGAAGCTGACAGATTGAGAAAACTGCAGAAAATGTCTAGAGCAAGGTACCACTGAAACAATGGAGTATCTCTTGTGCACTTGTCCTGGATTTGCAAGATTACGCAACGATTAACTTAGCCTAACCTAATAAATACATATGAGAAGTTTTTTTTACTAATTTATGTAATTTTACACATTTCTAAACGTTTTCTATTACGAAAAATTTCGCGCTTTTACTCACCTACAATCGGCGCTAATAAGCGTTAAATCTCACACGCGCATGTGCGCCCGAGGTCAGCGCTCAAATCATCCATGTCCATATGTATTTTCAAAGCTTCTTGGGGTCACAGGCGCTGCATGCTCTCCGTTTGCGTGCTGCAACGGCAGGGTGGAAATAAAGAAAAACTAACGGTAATGCTAACAAAAACAATGTATAGTATGTGTGTTGTAAAATTAGCAAACATTATGATAGCAGCAATGATGGCGATTCTACACGCTTCACACGCCAATCGTCTATCTACAAATCCACCATAAAGCAGAGGTGCATATGAGCGTATATATCTAACAGCAGTTTTACTAACTTTGGGTTATCGGTGATTTATTTGTTTACTTGAGAAATTAGCTACTTTTATGATAGGCATAGCTTCGTGCGGCCAATTTGGTTCTGTGATTGTAATGTTTGGCAGAGTTCATTAGTGTCACATTTGTGCTTAAGTGTCGAAGTGATCCCCAATTTCAATTGGATTAGTGTAGAAGAGAAACGTGTGACGACCCTTTTTATATTATTGTGGATTAAATTGCCTAATTATAATTAGGATCTATAATAGCGGAAATTACGTGACCTTTATGGATTCGCATTTTTATCAGATTTAGGATCGATTTACCATTAAGTAGAACTATTTGAGTTATATATACTTATTAGAGAAAGTTGATAACAAAATAGTGCTCACTTTCTTTTTGCTTCGAAAGTGTGAAAAACATATTTAAATAAAGATAGAGAGTGAGAGAGATAGAGAGTGAGAGAGGTACGCAGATAAATGATGTCTGTGACATGTTTCTTGGAAAGCTAGAGAGGGAAAGATTTAAAAACAGCTAAGTAGAAGAGAGAGAGAAAGAGAGGTAAAGGTCAACAGAGAGATGATTTTTTTTAAAGATAGACAGAGCTATATTTGTTAGTCGAAAAAGTCTTCTCATACTTTGTCGTATATCTCCAGTGCTACCAATAACATAGGATCATATCATAAAGGAAAGGTGAGATTTTGAGCTTCATTTAAATTCGGGGAGGTTGAAAAAAAGTTACAGCTGTTTAGAAATTAGTAAAAATATTGAAGAAATTCTTTATATTTTGAAATTTGTAAAGTTTACGGAAACGTTGCTGTACCAGTTCGTATAGCTCAACAATGGTTCGCTCGCTTGCGTTCTGGAAATTTTGATGGTAAAGATGAACCTCGCTTTGGTCGACTTATCGTTGAAAAAGTCGATGAATTGTGGAAAAGTCACATAAGCAAGCCAACAATGAAATTTGTATGGTTTACGGAAACGATGCTGTATCAGTTCATCTAGCACAACAATGGTTCGATCGCTTTCGTTCTGGAAATTTTGATGGTAAAGATGAACCTCGCTTTGGTCGAATTATCGTTGAAAAAGTCGATGAATTGTGGAAAAGATTGGCTAAGACCGTCACACAAGCAGTCATGACATCGATAAGGAACCTAAGAATTATCATCAAGCGATTTTGAACCATTTAAAAAAGGCTGGCTAAGAAAAGAAGCTCGATGTTTGGGTACCACATGAATTGTCTGTGAAAAATTTGAAGTGAAATCAAACCATTTCTTAAGCGAATGGTAACAGAAGACGAAAAATAGAGCAAATGCGACAATAATGTGGGGGAAAAAGATCATGGTCCAAGCGTGGTGAAGTTCAACAAATGATCACAAAGTCAGGATTGACACCTTGAAAGGTTATGCTGAGTGTTCGGTGGGATTGGAAAGGCATCATCCACTATGAGCTGCTCGAACTTGGTCGAGCAATTGATTCTACATTTTACTGAATGATTACTTTCCGATAAGATTGAAGCAAGCAATGAAAAAAAATGGCCAGAACTGATAAACAGAAAAACAGAAAAGGCTTCGTCTTTCATCAGGACAACGCTAGATCACACATATCTTTGTTGACTCAGCAAAAACTGTGAGAGCTTAACTGTAAAGTTTTGATGCATCCATCATATAGCGCTGACCGTGCACCATCGGACTACCATTTGTTTCGGTCAATGCAGAGCTCTCGTAATAGAGTAATATTGGCTTCAAGAGAAACCTGTGAAAAGTACTTATCGCCGAAAAACCTAAATATTTCAAAGAAAAAAACTTTGGCACAAGTGTATTATAGCCAAGGAGGACTACTTTGAAGGGAACTACAAATATTAAAAAAAATAAAAATTTTAAAATTATGAACAAAGTCTTACTATTTTTTGCTCCCCGTAGTATGCTTTCATGTGTAGCTGGTGAAAATATTACTAAATATCGTCTTTGTATATACATATATATATATATAAATATGTGGATGCACATGCTTAGTATTTGCACTGATGACAGCTGCGATGATGCGTATATATATTTACAAGTATATGTATATATTATTGGCGATGCCAACTGTGATTGCATTAATGCTCCAGCTGGGCTATGGCAACAGTCAAAATGAAATGAAGTCAAAGTGCCGTTGCAATAACATGACTACGTGCCACATGTTATCATATGCATAACTATATATACTAATAATCATACTCATATGGCTGCTCACAGCTACACACATATATACAGAAGTGCAATCATATGTGTATATTTGTAGCTGCAAATGTGCAATAATACAAATCAGCGTGTTGCACGAACGACACATGTGCAACGGCAATAAGCTGGCGAAAAAGCAACAACAACAACAAAAAATGCAAAACAAATCATAAAATTTGCAAAGAAAAAATGGAAAAAAATGAAAAACAACATTGTCCAATTATAAAAACAAAATATAAAATGTGAAAAAAGAGAAAAAAAATCAAGAAAGCATTAAAGTGTAATAGAGGAAAATGCTTGCGAAAAACAGTCATTGCAATCACAAACATATTTATATTTTTGTTTACATGCTTATGAAAGGATAATGCTTTGGAAATGTGCCTTTTTTTCTTTCTAAATTTCGTGTTTTGGCTTTCTTAGCGGACTCTTATTGGCATTGATTGCAAAATGTTTTGCCGCGTGTGTCATGTAGCATGCCACGCGCATGCTGAGCTTATTCGATTGTGTGTTTTTTTTTTTTTGTGGCAACCTGCACTCCACTTATGTACAGCTGCGGGCAAGCAAATGAGAACAGGTTATGCACTTGCCCGTGAAAGCTTTGGTTCTTTGTTGGCCAAAGTTACTAAAAATACATACAATTCATTTTTTTTATTTTTATTAAAAAATTTATGGAAAAATAAAAATATTTCTAGCATGGTTGCCAACTTACAAAATCTAAAGTATTTTGTTTTTTTAAAAAAATGCAAAATATTTTTAATGGCATTAAAATCTTTTAGTCATGATTGCCGTTTAAAAACGGCCAAATATTTCAAAAGGGTTGCCACCTTTGCAAAAAAAAAAAATTATATTTTATAAGCTAATTAAATAGCATCCCAAAAGACATATATTTGAAATAAGATAAACATTGTTTAAAAGCAAAACGACTGGTTCATAGCCAGTGAATATATATCAAAATTTTCAAATCTTATTAAAAGTTGTTTATATTTTTAGCGGCGATAATTTTCTAGGGAATTTTTGTTTGACCGAAGGCGCTCAAAAAACTACCCTCGCGCAGTAATGGCGCTGGCAGTCGTTTCTTTGCTTTAAGCCTTCGAGAGAGGCATATGATCGAAGGGCTCGCTGGAGTAGAGGAGTGAGGTGAGCTGTTTTTGGGATGGAAGTTTGCTGGGAGTGTTGGGGAAAAGTAAATTGTCGGGAACTTTCCATCAGCTTCAATTTTAGACTTCCCAAGTACTGCAGCGCCTTCCAAGCAGAGGTGACTGCCATAAAAGTAGCAATAGATTTAATGCTTCAGAGCCCCGCCTCGTTCAGAGTGGTCTAAGTATTCAGAGTCTATTCGCTTTAATATTAGAGCAGCGATATTAGCCATGAGTGCGCTGATTATGCGTTGAAAAATGGTAAAAGTAAGTCCTTATCCTTATCTCCAGCATCAAGTTACTTTTTGATTAGACTGATTTGGGTGCTTGGCCATAGAGGGATTGTAAGGTCTACCTTATGTGGCTTGTGAGTGATTACTTTCTATTAATCTATGGTTGGCTCATGTAATAGTTACGACCGCGATAAGTGATAGCTGTTTTTAGTAGGGAGATTTGGAATGGAATGAAAGATTGATTTCCTGCCGGGGGCCATACAGCTCCTAACTCAATATCTGAGGATGTAGCAGTGCTGACCGGGGTGCTGTCTGATCAGGACTCCTGCAGTAAGATTGAATATCTTAACGGATGCCAGCTGTATCAGCAGATAGAATCATCTCAACATTTAATCTTTACACGATTAGAGCTGCATTTATAAAATGAAAGAGAAAAAAGGTCTGTCCGACAACCAATATGGAATCCGCAAACAGGGATCAACCACTGATGCGAACGGACATAGCTAACAAGGCAATAAAAGGTACTAGATGGCTGTATACTACAAAGGAATACTGTGCGGTAGACGCGTTTGACGTTAAAAATGCATTTAATTCGGCATACTTGCCCATATCATAAGTTCACTAGAATGTGACGAAATTCCGGCTTACTTTATTAAGGATTATATCCAACTACCTGTTTGCCCGGCATTTACTGTATGATGTGGATGACAGATAAAAAATATGGGGCGGAGTTCCACAAGGTTCTGTAATTGGCCCAAATTTTTGGGGAAAGTATTGTGCGACGGGGTGCTGCGTCTTCCCCTTCCAGAAGCAGGTACAGAATATCGGGGACGCGGATGATATTGCCATAACAGTAGAGCAAAAGATCGTTCTTGGGGATCTTGAGAACCTGTGTGATCATGCGACGGTTATGATCAAAGTATGGCTCAGGGGAACAAATCTTCAATTTGCTGGGCAAAAAACTCGTAGACATCACACAAACAGGAAAAAGCTCGAGGACATCAGATTAAATATCGACGGCTATAGTATCATGGCTCAGAAACCGCTGAAGAGCGGAGGAGTGCTTATAGACCAGCACTACAGCAAAAACTGGATGCTTTTTAAAGCGAAGTTTGCAATGCAGCTCAGTGCCATTAGGGGCAAGAGCGTATTTCGGACGGTATCCCATGAAGCGTTTGGAATTATAGCATCATGCCACCATAGATAATGACCATGGAACTCAAAAGAGTTAAAAAGACTGTGCAGGTGATTAACAAAAAACGTTGGAGGAGCGGAAGGATGAGAGATAAACATGACTTACTGAATGGCAATAATGATGGGATGCTGTTCCAGCGGGGAGATGGACCCACCGGAAATCGAACAAGCATACCTAACCATGCTGGATGGTTTTTAATAATTCTACTACATAACCCAGCTTTCGACAGGGCACGGATATTTTAGAGAATATTTTTAAAAAAATGATTCGAACGATAGGATGAATTGTTCCTTCTGTAACAACAGCGGAGAAAATGCGCTGCACATCTTCTTTATATATACAAGCTGATCTAGAGAATTTGATAACGGAACGAGTGACAGATAATATAGTGGGGTTTATGGCTGAATCGCATTTAATGTATAATAGCGTGAGAGCGTGGTATACTATAATTCTAAAAGGGCTAAGAAGAAAAGAGGGGGGACCACAACGAAATGAGAAGTATGCCAGAATAGCAAGGCTGACGAACCGACTGGTTAAGCTTGGCCTCACGACGTAATGCCAACAAGCAATGACGATGAGTTAAGGGTTTAGTACGTAGGCGTATTTGTCATCGTTTCACCGGCCGATATGAATCGCGAATACCGTCCGGGCGTGTCCGCCGCATTTTTGGCAGATTCCCCCCCCCCAAAATCAAAAACGAGAAAAAAAATTTAAAAATTTCCAAAAATTTCCAAGCTGTGTTTCATAATGTGTTCTTTGAGTGCTGTCATGAGTGCGGAGCGTATACGCAACCTAAAATTCCAAATTCGCTGGGTTCGTATTTGTACCCTTCCAAAGGTATTTTCCCGCTTCAATCACAGCTTTCAGAATGCTTCAACATTCGAAAAAAAAATTTGACTACATATAATTATTTCTGTCTGCTTCAAATGCAATGCGACGCTATTACTTCGGCGACTTACCTGCTTACATACAATAAAAGAGTAGACCTACATATGTACATATGTATATGCGTACTTACTACATATATACATATTTGCAATTGCACTTGAACGCGAAAGCCAATAAAACGCTAAATGCTCACATCCCATCATTTTAGGCAACTTGTTGCATGCCGCATGAGGCATGAACGTGTGGCTTGTGTGATGGCGTGTTGCGGCCATGTCGGGCGCGTTGGTGGTACATTGGCATGGGCTGTTCGCATGTAACGGCACACATATGCATGCACATAAAGGCACGTTTACGCGACGAGTTCTCAACCAAAAGCAGAAACAACAACAACAGAAAAAAAAAAACAACAAAATGCCAGCCCAGCAAGCAAAGTTCAATGAATAATATGAGTAAAACACTGTAATCACGTGTTGTTGCGCATTTATTTATGTGCGCAGAACAACAACAACAAAAATTGTATAAAAAAAAGCAATAACAAAGTTGCTGCAAGTAAATAAAATTTATTTCGCTGTTCTATCAAAATTATACTGATATTTTTTTACCCATTTGCCGCAAGTTACCAACAGTTTTCGCTGTTTGCCTTCGGCTGGTGCACTTGTACTGCTATCAGCGCGGCGGTCGCGCATGCGCCGCAATCTAAACGAAATCACCGAACGCTGCTCGTTTGCGGTGCATTTATTTCGCTGCATCGCATTGCATTTCGTGCATTTCTACAATTTCATTTGATTTCGGATTTCTGATTTGTTGTCTTTTTGTTCTTGCCAACGTCTGCGCTGCACTTTATTTTCATTTTATTCACCCTCGGCATGCGGGAGCGTGCGAATATTTGCTTTGGGCGCTCAAAAACGCTCGCCAACCGCGCGACTGCCTCCAATCCAATTCAATCCGAATGTGCGACACACGTTGGGGCAACAGACAGCTGGCGGTGCTTATGGTGGCAATGGTGGCGTTGGTGCTGCAAGTGGAGCGCAGTCGGCCGTTTCGGCTGGTGAAGTAATCTTAAATTGTTGCCGATCGTGTTGTTGTGATTTGCGTTTTCTGTTTTTTTTTGTGTGCTTCTCAACTCGTGTTTTTGCTGTTATTGTAGCTTTTTTGTGTTGTTATTTTTGTGGCACTTGTCCGGCGCGACGGCGGGCACATGCACCTGTGGCTGCTACTTTCACACCACAAATCCTCTATCTGCATTTGCTCGGCTACTTCCTTGTTGTTTTAATTGTTGTTGTTGCTGTTGTTGTTGTTGTTGTTGTTGTTGCTGCCTTAGGTCATATCAAAATGCAGTTAGTCAGGCAATCTGTCATTGGGACGTCCGTTTTGGCGTTAAAATTATTGCTGTGGCAAAATTGTTGCTATGTTGCAACGCCTGTGGCACACAGTTGTTGCTGAAGCAGACTTAAATTGCAGCTGATTATCGATGGAGTACGATCGGGTGATCTGCTAAATGAGCGCATTTGAATGCTGTAGTTGGTGATATTCTGTGACAGTGTGATTTATAGTTTTCATCTTTCTCGGGATATGTGTCTTCTAGGTTTCGTACATCTAAGTTCTTAAGATTTAGTGAATTTTTTGGGAAAATTAAAAGGTGTTATAGATTCCCGTGTTAGTTATAGACTCTTACAGCTAAGTATTACAGTTTTTACTTCAGAACAAACTTTTCTGAATGCTATTATTGTAATTTTAGGAAGGCATAGTGGACTCTTAACTAAATTTTATCCTGGGAATGCACTCTAAAGCTAACCATTGCTAATGGATCACTCCCAAGTTGAATTTTTTTAATCTTATTTGAGGTAAAGTACAGTTCTGTTCAATGAAATTTCTTCTAAATCAAGGTCGGCTTCTGAGTATTACTGGATAACCCACTTAAATGAATAAATATCAAAAGCTTTCTAAGCTAAATCCTGATAAAAAAAAAATTTTAAAATTAATTCGACAAAATATTTCGTCCCCCTAAACACTTCGAGGCCATGGACTTTCTTAGATGAAGTTCTGAATATCATAATTTATATCGAGCTGAGTTTTTATAGATAAGTTTTAACCTCTTTTCGCTTATGGACCAGAAGTTTCATGGAAAGCAGGGTAGCAGTGAAGAGTATGTGGTAGCCAGAACCAAGCGACTTCATATCTTTTGGGTACTAGAACACAAAGGCATCGAGGGCAATAAGATAATGGACGAGTTTGCCTAGATTGGTATGCGGCTATCGTCCGAAAACGCGATGAACATTAGAAACCCATACAATGTATATACAACAATTTGTACAGCAGCATAGCGAAGAAAACCAAAACGCGGTGAAACGATCTACCTGAGTGCCAAGCTGTAAAATCAAGTGTAAAACTGTAGATCGGAAATATACAAAGTTAATCGAAGTACTCGATAGAAGAGACTGTAGGAAAACTGATTGCAATACTAACTGGTTACAGCCTGGTGGCGCACATGCCTACAGTATGGGCGGATAGATCGGGAAGACAGCAGAAAATGTCAAGAGGAAGGCACCCAGAAAAGAGTAAAGCATCTATTTGCACTGGTTTTGCATTGAAAAAATTACGCTTTAAGCACTTGGGGTTTTCAAGTCATGAGACAATGGTAGAGGTATGGCTAGTGAGACCGTGGACTCTAACTAAATTCGCATCAATCGCAAGCATTCTAAAGAAGTGCGATCTCTCGTGAACTTCGTTACTCTATCCGGTATCGCAAAGGACCAAAGCGGTTATAGCCGAGTTTACAAGTGCGCCCCAGTTGTTCTTGCTTTTCGCTGCTTGGCGCCAATTGGAGATTCCAAGCAAAGCCAGGTCCTTATACGGAGTCGATACGTATTAGTTTTGGGCGGTACCAAATTCATTGATTTTCTAGGCTTAAACCCACACTGATAAGGTCCATTCAGCTTGTTGAAGGTAGGCTTTAATCTTTCACACAGTATGCTCTATAGAACCCTATATATTAAGTACTCTAATCCCTCAGTAGTTGACGTAGATTGCGGAGTCTCAGTTTTTGTGGTTTGGGCAGAGCATACTTTAATTGCATTTTGACGATATTCTACAAAGAAGCTGATGCATGTTCCTAATCAATTCTTCGGCCGTATTTGTCCATCGGCCGCCGCCGCTTTTGTTGTTCTTCAGCCGGGTAATTGCTATTCGAACTTCTTCGTGGTCGGGCAATAGAACGTCTGCTCTGTCGACATCTATTGGGGAATCGGATTCACCATCTCCTAGTGTTGTGCTTTCACTACCATACAGAAGGCTCTATAAGTGTTCCTTCCATAATTATCGAAAGGGGGTAGCTTATTCGTGGTTGTTGTTTCCTTTTCTTTGGGGACGTTTTTGAGTGGTGGGTCCTAAACCCAGCGCACAACCTTGGGGAGGGATGGTTCGTCTTCTTACTTTAGCTCGCCTTTAAATTAGTATTCTTTGGCTACCCAGAGGATACCTGGTCTAAGACCGGAAATCGTGAGGTACTTCAGCATGTAAAGGATCGTTTCTGACCACTCCTAAGTGAATGACACCCAGAGAACTTTCCTTACATTCGTAAACTTCTTCACATTTTAATCGATTTTTCGATAAATCTTGTTATCACTATTCCTGTTGCCTATTGGTGGGTGATTTATTATGATTAGAACATTGTAGAAAGTGGCTGGAACTACTTTACTTCTACAAGTATAGTATGTAATCATCTTGGGATCTTGTTATGTACTAGATTTGAGTGATGCCTTTCAAATATCAAACATTTCACTCCCCTCTCTTTTTCGTTATCTCAATGTAGATAATCCATTACACACTCTAATTTCACCCACAACTTTGCGCTTTCTAAAACAACAACTT
>CM050323.1:51355746-51371656 GCA_027475135.1 Bactrocera correcta
ACCTTCAAGCCTCACATAGTTGTGTGTGTGCGGACTTGTGTGTCGCATGTTGCTGCTAATTGATTCCCAGGTGTGGCATAATAAGTTCTGTATATGTGTTTGGGTTAAGTGTTGTCCCTTAATTATGCAAACTTAATGTGAGAAAAACTGTTAAAAGTTGTGTTCTACACATTCAGCGGGATTTCTTTCCTGCGTCGTGCAGTTTGTGTGTATGTCGGAGTCATATTGAGCCTCATATACACCCACGTCCACATGTGTGCGTTGGTTATGTGTTGTTACATTCAATTAACTAAAATTAACCGTTTGGGATATGTTTTTTTATAAAAAAAATCAGAGGGGTTTTATATATGGAATATTTTAATAATTAATAATGGAACTTTCAGCGGCCGAAGAGAAACTCTGATAAACTAATGTGATATATGTATAATATGTGCTTAGAAACTGTTCTATAAATATTTTGCTCGGCTATGAATCTTTAAAGCAATTAATGTGGTTTGGATCGCTGTTTCTGGGTATCTATATATTATATTATATCAAGTTCTCTTTGATTCTCTATTGATCCGGGAAATGTGGAAAGTGTCTGAGCGGGAGATCCAAACTATTTACATATTGAAAGTATTCAATTTATTGATATTAAATGCCCTTTGATTCTTCTTCATAATTACCTTAACGTTTCGAACTTATAAGACACTTTAGAAGTTGTTTGAAACAATAAACTACGAGTCATCTAATCAATTATGCCCAAGAAATAAGGTGACATTGTATTTATTTTGAAAATTCTTTATTTATTTTTCCAAATTAATTTCATTCCCTTCAAAGTAATTCCCTCCCGATGCAATGCACTTATGCCAACGGATTTTCCAATCTTCAAAACACTGGTTGTACCCGCAGTCACTTTCCGGGATGGCCTTCAGTTCCGTCTTCGCTGCGGCTTGAATCTCCTCTTTCGTATAAAAACGGTGTCCCCGGAGCGGTCTTTTGAGCTTGGTGAACAGCCAGAAGTCGCACGGCGCCAGATCAGGTGAATACGGTGGTTGCGGAACAATATGGGTAGTGTTTTTAGCGAAATGATCACGAATTACGAGGGCAGTATGGGATGGTGCATTATCGTGGAGTAAAAACTAAGAATTGTCTTTTCACAACTCCGGCCTTTTTAGGTGGATAGCGTTACGCAACGCGACGCATATCCTACAAATAATATTCCTTGTTGACTGTTTGACCGGTTGGAAGGAATTCATAATGCACAACACCACGATAATCGAAGGAAACAGTCAACATGACCTTGATTTTTGAGCGAATTTGGCGCGATTTTTTTAGTCTCGGCTCTCTTTTGGCACGATATTCGCTCGACTGATCGGTTGTTTCGAGGTCGTAAGCATAGAACCAAGTCTCATCGCCAGTTATAAAGCGTTTCATAGCACCCTGGTAGTCGGAAAGCATCGTTTCACACACTTCAACACGACTTTTTTCCAAAAAATTAAATGTTTTCGGTACCAGTAGAGATTTGACGCACTTGAGACCCAAAATATCATTCAAAATGGTATTGGCTGAGCCTTTCGATATGCCAACTTCATCAGCAAGGTCTCTAATTGCTAATTGACGGGTTTTCAACACCAAATTTTTGATTTGTTGAACGTGAGCTTCGTCGCTTGAGGTTGATGGTCGCCCTGAACGCTCTTCATCTTCGACACGCTCACGGCCGGCTTGGAACTCACTATACCACTTGTAAACATTTTTTTTAGATATAGCCTCATCACTAAAGGCTTTCTACACCATCCTCAACGTATCCGTAGCAGAAAATTGATTCCGTAAACAAAATTTAATGCAAATTTTTTGCTCAACAAATTTCGACTTCGCAAAAAACGAAAATCTCACTTTTAGCAGCTCACAAAACGACACGTATCTCAAACACTAATAAATATTTTGACATGAAATTTCACATAAATGTGACTGACAGTACTACCAACCTAAAAAAAAAATAATTCCTCAAATCCTTCGACGCGAGCAGTTTAAATTCAAGTGTCACCTTATTTTTTGGGCACAGCAGTAAAACTCAGATTTTCTTAAACCCAAGACTTTAAATTCGAGTTTGTGTCATATTATAAACTGAATGACTCAATTAGTAACGCAATTTCAATAGATTATTTGTAGATTAGCAGCTAAAAATCTATTTGAAGACCTTAAAGTTGAGTTTGTGGCATGCTTTAGCTTAATTAACTGAATTAGTCACCCAATCTCAATTGAGTATATGCAGATTAGCAGCTAAATATCTACTTGAAGACCTTAAACTCCAGCTTGTGGCATAACACCAACTTAATTGACTCAATTAGTTACACAATATCATGCAGAGTATTGCAGATTACTTGAAGACCTTAAACTCCAGCTTGTCGCATAACACCAACTTAATTTACTCAATTAGTCATCTAATCTAATGGAGGATATGCAAACAAGCAGCTAAATATCTACTTAAACACCTTAAACTTGAGTTTGCGGCATATAGTTAAGCCATCTATATCTACCTCAATTAAAAAATTTGTCATTTTTCCAAAGACCTTAGCCAGGACGCAACTAACGCTCGCGTTGCGATATTTTATTTGTAGCCTTGAACCCACCGCTTTGCGATGTGCTTCAATCTACCACGGGCAGCGTGCCAATTGCCACATGCCGCATGCCAATCGCTTGGCACACGCGTCTTAATTGCCTTTAATGCCTGAACTTTGAGGTTAAATGTGGCAACGCGCTGCTCAAACGCGACCGGCATGTGCGCCGCATGTTTAAATAACCCCTGACTTAGTGCTGCTGATGGCGCCTGGCATTATTGTTATTGTTGCTTATAATTTCCCCATTCAATTCTCTGGTGGACGTGTGCGCGGTTAAAGGCTAGAAAAACTCTTCGCTGCAGCGCATACGAATAGCGGCTAGAAAAAAGAGACAACAACAATAGCACAACAGCAAGCAAAAACTTTACATGATTACAGCAAAGAGCGCACCGCAACAGCAACAAAAACAATGGTGCAGCATTAAAAACTGATTACTTTGGGGAAAAAAGAGCGAAGTTGGGACAAAACCAACGGACTGACATATCTATAATTAAGCGCCGTTACAACACACTTTCTGACGGCGGACAAAAACATAAGAAGCAGGAGGTAGGAGAAACTTCACCAAGCGTTAGAATATTTACAGGAACTGTTGCTAAAATGATATAAAAATTCTTTGACTTGGCATTGTTTGATTATTTTGGTTGGTAGCTAAATGCTATAGTGATCTGATGTCGGCGATTCCTCCAAAGCTGAGTGATCACTTAGCGTATATACAGACGAACATGACTAAATCGACTTGCATAACCGTTGAGCTCATTATGTTTGGCTTGCTACGACTCGAACTCTGTAGTGACTCAGAGAATCTTATTACGGGAAGAGAAAAATTCGTTGAACTGTTAGAGTTGATTTTGCAGAGTTTTCGAAGCTGGGAAATACATTAGCTATTCAGTAGTGTTCAGAAGTGCCAAGGAACTTGTGTGTAAAATCTGTTTATTTATAGGTAGTTGCAAGCGCCATATTCCCAATATTGGAAGATAAGAAGAAGTTTAGTAACTCAATTCAGTTAGCTTTACAAGCGTACCTAAGTAAATGGATAAGAAATTTGTATGAAATATCATTATTCATAATGCGAAGTCAACACTACAACGTCACTATACTATACTGTGAACAACTTTTCCTTATAAAGTGACATTATCACGGTGTCTCCTCGAAGAAGTGGCGCTTGCGACTAGCAGCTGACTACCCAATTCCCCAATCGATTATTGTTGCATTGCTTCATACAAAGCGCGTCGTGGCATATTTAAGTGTACGCCATGTGTACACACACGCATACACACAAATTCTTGTGGCAGAATGAGTACATAAGTACATGCATAATACATGTGTGCCACTTGTCACTTTTAATCGCCACACGCCGCTAAGTAGTTGCGCAAAGAAACATCGCTGATAAACCATACCAAATAAAGAAAATGAGGCGACACAGCAACTAGCGGTCACTTGGGGTTAGTGTGGTATGCTACGCTCTGGACATGGTATGTGATGAGACTGTGATGAGTGCTGTTCTTGTGCATTAATTGTTAAAATTGTTGTTGGGGTTTTTCTCAAGTTTCAGCGTGAAGTTTTGTAGCGAGCTGGCGAGTGTTGTGAGGTGTGCTTCTTTTTATTTCCTACTGTCGTTTTATTAAAGTTATACACCAGAAAGCTCAAGGTGGCAATTATTAAATGCAAGAGTAATCTAAAAGTTAAAAGTATAAATCGATCTGGGAGAGACTTTAGTTTTGAGTCATTATAGTATCTTCAAAAGCTAACTGGTTTGAGAAATCATTTCAATCGGTGAAATATTCGCAGTATTTCCCTCAAATTGTTTGGAGATTTTTCTAAGTCTTTGCGAAAAAAAAAAAAAAATAGTTTGTTTTCTGATAATTTGATTTTGAAGAATTGTTCCATCTTTGAAATCACTAAATGTTAGTCTCCGACATCTGTTAGGTAGTAAATCAATTTTTGACTGTTCTAACTCAAGCTGCTTGGTATAGCAGATCTGAGCGCAGATGACGTCAGTGTTCTTTGAGGATCCTGGGTCTTCTTTAAGGATCCTGAGTATTTTTTGAGGATTCTGAGTCTTCTTTGAGGATCCTGGGTCTTCTTTAAGGATCCTGAGAATTCTTTGGGGATCCGGGGTCTGTTTTGAGATAGATAGATAAGAAATTAATTGAGGAATGCACTGCGACCTTGGGTCTATTGTGTCTGTTTTGAGAGTACTGAGTCTTCTTTGAGGATCCTGGTTCTTCTTTGAGAGTCCTGAGTCTTCTTTGAGGATGTTTTGAGGATATTTGTCTAAAAAAATCAAAAGCCATCTCTCGAAAGACAAATGTTACAAAACGGATGCTAAACGTATACAACAAACTAACAAATTTTGGTAGAGGGTTGCAGGAAGCTGTTTACGATCGTATATTCCGAATAATATTGTAAGAGGCTTTTAAGTTGTAAAAGAGAGTTGCCACCTTTTTACACAGCTTTAGGGAAAATAGTTTATAATAACCTAAGGTTATTTTTTTCCTTATAACCTCCGAATAATTTTGTAAAGGAATTTTTAAGTTAGTAAAACAGAGTTGCCACCTGTCGAAGAAAAGAATTAAAAAAGTACGAAAAAAGGCTTTCCTATCGAAAAATAAAAAAATAACATATATTATGAATTAAGTGTATCAAAAAGTCTTTAGTAAATGTTACGGAAATTCTAGAGAGAGAAAGAGACAAATTATATTTTGAATAGTTATTTAAGGGGGTATTCTAGTGTAGAAATTTTAAAAAATCAAGTTTTTTTATATTTCCAAAGTTTAACTATTGAAGAATATGTGTACAAGAGGATTTTCAAAATTCAAATTATTTTCAGAGATATAGGCATTTTCTGACCCGGCATTCAAACTGGCTCAGCCGGAACGCAAAACTTTAAACGCGTTTTTCTCAAAACTGACATTTTCGGAACGATTTCCACGATTTCTCAGCTTCTACTGGGCCGATTTACCTGAAATGGCCCCATCCTAAATTTTTATTTTTATTATTTTTAAAAAATTCTATATAGTCAGAAAAAGTGATCAAAAGAAATTTTTTTTTCAGGCAGTCGCCATTTTGTGAAAAAAAATGTTTCCCACTTTTCCGTAGTTCCGACCATTGCGACATTATTCTAGATTAATAATCTTTTTTTTTTTCGTTTCAGATAACTAGGAGGGTTGAAATCATGGGCATGGTCACGTGGAAATTTTTAGAGACCCCCCACTTCGTCAGCGCATAAGTTTTGAAATTTTTTACTTTTTTCAGTTTTTATTATTATTGTACTCTTCAAAAATTAATAAATAACTAATAAAAAAATGGATGGTAAAAATATGAATTGTCTTTTTTTTTATGGCACCTTTAAAATTACCTGAAATTCATGCTTCTAGACTAGAATACACCCTTAATATTTTTTATTTCATCACTTTATCACATAGTTTCCATATCATACAATTATACCCTGGATAGAGTAAATTAAGTCTGCCACGATGTTTATAACAGCGAACAGAAAACGTCGGAGACCCTATCTTATATATCTAATCTAAATAATCGTTATGAAATTTTGTTCACGTCCTTTCCTCTATCAGACCTTAAAAACTGAACGATTGGAATCAAATGCTTGTATGGAAAACTTTTTCAATTCACAAGGTATACTTAAAAAATTTGGTATAGATTGCTTTCTAAGACAACGCTACAATACCCGAAGAAATTGTTCAGATCAGTGTATATATTATGTGTCATACAAACTGAAAGATCGGAATTAAGTTCTGGTAAGGAAAACTTTTATGTTTGCCAAGATATCCTGCAAAATTTGGCATAGATAGTTTCCTAAGACAATACTACACTGTCTGAAGATATTGTTCAGATCACTATAGCATATAGCCGTCATACAAAGTAACGATGAAAATCAAGTTTTTGTTTGGAAACTTTCGGTTTCATATTTTCTTTAAAAGTAAAACACAAGTTTATTATTTCTTGAAAAATGTTAATATACATTATAGTTTTATTAAAAAAAAACACACTCTAAAACTAAACATTCTTTAATGTAACTGCTACAACGGTAATTCATATGTAATCATAAAAAAAAAAACATTTACACACTTATGCATTGGAATATACTATAAATACACAGAAAATATGTTTTATTAATTTTAAATTTATCTTAATCAAAACTATTTATTTATGCAATTTTTTCTGTTTCAAACTTAAGCTAAATGACGCATCAACGCTGCTTGGCAACAGATCAACACAGTTTTCATTTTCAATAATTACTATTTTAGGTCTAATTATACTGTTACTTTACAATTATATAATAAACTATTCATTTTGAAAGCAAACGTTTATTTTCGCGCTTAATTTTTATTTATTTTTTGTTATTATTTTACATAAAAAAATTTAAATTACTGACAAAAGGAAAGGCGCAAAATTAATTACGCGAGCTTACTGCTAAGACTTACGGTAATTAAAAACAAAATACACCCAGCTAATAAAGTTAAGTAAAACACAGCATGAAATTAAACATAAAGAGTAAATTTTAATTATTAAGAACATTAAAAATATTAACACTAACTACAAGCTACACATATATACATATGTATGAGTAAATAAATAAAAAAAGCAAAACACATAACTACATACAAATCGAGTAGTGAGTGGAAAATTTTGTACACAAATAAATATTATACAAAAATGAATACTAAGTACATTTTGAGAGGACAATTTTAAATAAAACAGCTTTTTATGCGCTTTTATGTCAGCACATAGCATCATACATACATACGTACACATAACGCTGGCTCCTTACATACATACATACAATACATACCGACACCGTTGAAAATAATTAAATCACATGCATTATTGGCAGTTAAATAGACTATAAGTACGAGTGTAATTAAACGAGTATTTATGATTACACATACAGCTGTTGTATTGGTATTCGCTAAATAATTTTCTAACATTTCGTTGCACAGATGCTTCACTTTGTAAATTTCAAACAAAATTTCATTTTTTGCTTGCTTATGACTAAGGCGACTATATATTAAGATATATGTATATGCTACAACTACAATTTTATGTAGTTTTTTTGTTGGTATGTATGTGGATATGTATTGTGAATAGCAAATACTTGGCAATTATACAATTATACACATTAATGGCAAGTATTCATTTAACAATTAACTAGTTATGTAACGAATAATTATATATTTATTTATTTATATATTAGAATTAAAGAATTAAGAAAGCTTGAGTTGTGTAGTGGGACTTAGTTTAAAAGAAACTTCGATTGTTTTTAGCTTAAATTAATGCAAAAAAGAAATAAATGTTTGAAAATATTAAATAATTTTTCGAAATTAAATTTGAAAATTTTTGAAAAAATATTGAAATTTTTGAAAAAATATTGAAATTTTTGAAACAAATATTGACATTTTGGAAAAAATATTAAAAAAAAATTTTCAAAATTTTTTTAAAGATATTAAAATATTTATTAATTCTTCAAAATTAAAATTTTTGAAAAAATATTGAAAAATTTAGTTAATTTTTAGAAAGTAATTTTGAAAAATGTTGAAAATTTTGAAAAATTAATTTAATTTTGAAAAATTAATTTTGACAATTTTTGAAAATATATTGCAAAAACTAATTCATTCCTCGAAATCAAGTTTGAAAATTTTTGAAAAAATATTGAAAATTTTAAATATTTTTCGATATTCATTTTGGAAATTTTTGAAAAAAATATTGAAACATTAATTTTGAAAATTTTTGAAAAGATATTGAAATTTTTGAAAAAATTTCTAAAACAATTAAATTTGAAAATTTTTGTAAAGATATTGAAAAAATTATTAATTCTTCAAAATCAAAATTTTTGAAAAAAAAACTAAAAAAGTTAATGAATTTTTCGAAATTAATTTTGAAAAATGTTGAAAAATTAATTTTGACAATTTTTGAAAAAATATTTCAAAAATTAATTAATTCTTCGAAATCAAATTTGAAAATTTTTGAAAAAATATTGAAAATTTTAAATATTTTTCGACATTAATTTTGAAAATTGTTTAAAAAATATTGAAACATTAATTTTGAAAATTTTTGAAAAGATATTGAAAAAATTAATTAATTCTTCAAAATCAATTTTGAAAATGTTTGAAACAGTATTGAAGATTTAAAAAAAAAATACTGAAAAATTAATTTTGAAAAAATATTGAAATTTTTGAAAAAATTTCTAAAAAATTAAATTTGAAAATTTTTGTAAAGATATTGAAAAAAATATTAATTCTTCAAAATCAAAATTTTGAAAAAAAAACTAAAAATGTTAATTAATTTTTCGAAATTAATATCGAAATTTTTTGAAAAAATATCTAAAAATAAATTTTGAAAACTTTTGAAAAAATATTGAAAAAATTAATTAATTTTGAAAACTTTTTAGTAAATATCGGGAAAAAATAATTTTTCATTAATTTCATTTTTGTATAAAATTTAGTTACTTTTTGCGAAAGGCTTGTAAATATTGCAAGCATTTAAATTTATATTTTTCTTCCAACATGTGAGGTTTTCGTTCTTCGCAATAATAGAAAGGTGTTAAGGGTAGTCTGGAATGTTATATTCGGCGCTGACTGAGTTCAAAAATTATTTTAATAAAATGTTTTGATTACAAACAGGATATTTATGTTCGGTTATGGCCTAGAAATGAAATGTTTTAACTAAAGATAAAATTTCAAGAGGTTGTATAGTTAAGAAAAAAAAAATTTTGAGCTAAACGGAGGCAATTAAATTATAAATGATTTTAAGGCAGTATTCTAGTATAAAAACAAAAAAACCTTAGACTTGACTATGTTTGAAACTAATCATACCCAAATTTAAATTTTTACTATTTTTAAAAAATTTGAAACAGTCGAAAAAGTTTGTTTTTCTTTTCAAAAGATTAGCTATCAAGTAGTGCAATGTCAAATAGTCAAAAGTAAAATAATGAAGTGTCAAATATTCAGTTGTCAAAAAATGAACTGTCACATAATCGAAGGTCAAAATGAAGCATAAAATATTGAGCTAGCTGAAAGTTAATTTCCAAAGCAATCAGTTGCGTTGTTCTTTTGACACTAACAAACCAAAGCCTATCTGATATTGAGTTGTCAAAAAATGAACTGTCAAAGAAATCAGCTGTGCAAGACTTAGAAACTGTCAAACGCCTGCCAAATGTTAGTCGTTTCGTGTTCTCTTGTTTACTCTCTTTATCAATACACTCCATTTAGCTAATAACATTTTAACAACGTTTTTCAGTAGTATTTTTTGATAATATAAAACTATATCTATATTGTTTTTAAGCTGAAAATACCTGTTTTACTGGCTTCTTTTCAAATGCCCAAAAGTACAATATTTTTTAAATCACATTTTTCATGATTTTTTGTTATGTATTTTATTGTCTTAAAATTATTGTTTCTTACTGGACGGGCAATTATATTTGATATGAGTAAATTTACTTTTTTATTATTATTTTATGTTTTTTTTTCTTTCTTCTTTATTCTTTACTTTTCCTTTTGTAAGCTATTTTAATTTCAAATAAAGCCTCCTCTGCCATTTTCGTTTCTAAGTTAGCTTCTTAATTTCACTGTTGTTTTGTTGCCGCCTCATTTGTAAGCCAATTCTTCATGTATTTCGCTTTACTTGAGATTTTCGTTTAGTAGCTCGGTTAATTTATATATTTTGGCACATTTGCTTAGCTTAGAAAAATTAAAGTATTTGTCTGTATATATTATATTTTTGCTACACTTAATTTTTAATTTTTCTGTAGTTTATTATAAAGGCTTTATTGTTATGTGTTGTTACTGTTAGTGAATACCCTAAATGAGTATGCAATTCATCAGCGTTTTATGTGGAGAAAGTATCGATTCAAAACTGCTGTCTTTGATTGCAAAAACTATTATTTGAAAAGTGTATAAATCTTTTTAAAAAATGGCTTTTATATTGCTTTATTGGTGAATAGTGATATACTAAATTTAGCAGATTACTACATTTTAAAAATTTTAATAACTAAAAAAAAATTTGAAAATTTATTGCGTTGCCTTTATTTCAAAGCCGTCTTTTGAGTTTTTTAAAATTCACAAAAGCTCCTCGTATCGCCACGCTTTCAATTGGTTGATTAATCACCATCTAATTGATTGCCCATTTGAAGTGTTGCCAACTTGCAGATATAATGAAATCAGTGCGTATTATTAATTTGGTATTTATTTGTATTGATTTTCATTTAAGTTGAGACAAAGTGAAGTCTGTGTTGCTGAATATTGAATTGTTTTATTCATAGATTTTTGTTGTTTAGTTTGATTGCTTAATATTCATTTGACTGACTAACATTGATTTAGGCAAATCGAATTAGACAAAAGACAAGTGTTAATGGACAATCGACATTTAATTGATTGATTAATTTTCAGTTACAGTGATTAATCGGCATTTCAATGATGATTGATGCAGAGCCGCACAACACCAACTTTTGTGCTTTTATTGCTGTGAAACACAATGCAGCAGGTATGTAATTAAACGTATTAAAACTTTGCTATAAATATTTGATTATTGAGACAAAAAATTATTCAATTGTGAACAGAAATATTTTTGTAAATATTTTTTAACTAATAGTTATATATTATTAATTTGAATTTATTTTGCTGGCATTAAATTTTCTTTTGATTTGCTCGATAGCTTTTGTATTGTTTCTTTCTCACTTTATTTTCTTTACTCTGTCATCCTAAATGTATGCCACTTTTTCTAATTTTATTTTATTTTCACCGTCATCCTAAATGTAGGCCATGCTCTCTCATAAAGCATTAGAAATCAAAGCTGGCCTACATTTAAGCGCGGTATTAGATTAAAAAAGCCGGTAAATGTGGCAACAATTTTCTCAAAGTCACTAAATGAATATTGCGACACAGCATATGAGTTATTTTTGCTTTTCTGGTCAGCATGTTTCTTTTTAAAATTTTTATAAAATTAATAATATTGCCAAGTTTTGTGAATTTGAGCTAAGTGTTTTCATGTATAGACTCGAGAGAGATTTTGAAACAAAATTTAAATTAGCGTGTAGGATTATATTAAAGAGATTATTTTCAAATTCTAGAAATATACACTGTGTCCCAAATTAACTCAAAATTTCAAATTGTTTGCCATTTCAATTAATTTGTACAGTTGACGAAGTTAAAACACTATTTCGAACAGATTTTGTATGAAATTTTCGAACTGCGGTCGATAAGATTCTATTCTTTTTAAAATATTGTACAATTACGAAGGTATGAAGGCCTGAAGGCCTGATACAGTATGATTTCTAAGTGTCGTTTCGGCCATTTTTAATATAACAATGCTACTGATTCCAAACAAAGCACGTGCAGCAACCGAATTATTGCGAGAACAGTTTGGAGATTCGATTATTTCAAGGAATTATGACACGGAATGGCCTCCAAGCAGTTGTGATTTAACACCAATAAACTACTTTTTGTGGGGTTATTTGAAGTCACTGGTCTTTAGAAAAAAACCAGACTCTCTTCAAGTCGTTCCCCCGACAGTCAGGTCTACGTAACCGAAACGCAACCAGATTTTTTATCCGGTCAAGGGCTGTCAACTAGGCAGAACTCTGCCGCTACTAAGGAACAACACCAAGTCTTTTCAAGCTTTTGAAGTACATAAATACTGAACGTGCTTGGCATGGCAAACAACTTGGTTTTGTAGAAAAAGTACTCGAAATTTAGGTTCATCGACTTCAATTCTGCAAACGCCTCGTGAAGGCCATTTGAAAGATGTTACCTTCAGAACTAAATTGTAACGATTGTACTTCAGACTAAAAAAAAAAAATTTTTGAATTATCTTAACTATTACTATTTTTTAAGAAATCATATCACTCTTATTTGAAAACCCTCAATTATAATATTTTTCATATTTTTTATATTCTTTAATACTTTTGAAAGCAATAAATTTTTGTTTTTTGGATTGCAGCAAAGAGCAAACAGCTTTGAATCGACAACAAATAAAAGTAAATTGTATTTTTAAGCAATTACATATGAATAGTTATGCATTTAAGTATATTTATAGGAATGTGTGTGTAAATTCGATGAGTTAGAAGTCATATGTTTGCATAGTGGAGCGCGCATATCTGAGTATATAGGATGCTAATTAAAGTATTTAGGCACTTCGCAGAGTAAAAGTATTCTCTAAAGGCATAAACATATATTTAAGAGTAAGTTAGAGTTATAAAAATAAAGGGAACTAGTAGCAACGAGTGTGTGAGTACACACATATGTACCGTGACATTTGTACAAGTATGTGGCAATAGCTGGTTTTGTGCATAGGAGTATTCGTATTGAGCAATAGGAACAAGACATATTTTTTTTACTTAAATAACAGAAAACTACAAATACAAATTTATTTTCTAAAGCGCTACACATACATAAGTACATACTTTTACCGATTCGCCAACAGGCCATTCGCCGGTGGCAGCACGTTTGCATTCACAGCGCCTAGCGTGGGTCCGTTCATTGGTCCACCCACCGAGACTGTGGACACCACACCGCCGGCTACCGCACGCACACCCGCGGCCATACCCAGCGATGTGGCCACATTCAGTTGTCGTTGATGCACAGCGGCCGCTACCACACTGCCCGCGCAACTATTGGGCACCATCGACATGCCACCACTCGCTGATTGCGCTGAAGCGGCAGCTGCCACTGCTGCTGCTGTTGCCGCCGCTGCTGCCGCTGCCGCACGCTGATGCTTGCTGGAATTGCCACCGCCACCGCCGCTGCCACCACTGCTCTTCACCAAACCACCGTTATGCTTCTGCGCCATATGCGTCTGGTAATGTTTGGCCAGGTGCGCCTTCTGACGGAAGCTTTTGCCGCACAGCGAGCAGGTGAAGGGCTTCTCGCCGGTGTGTGTGCGTATGTGCACGTTCACCGAGTACTTGTCCTTGAAGCCCTTCGAGCAGATGGAACAGTAGTGTAGCGAACGCTCCTTGCGCTGGCCATTACAGTGGGTGGGACTGTTGCTGCTGGTGCTCGAGCTGCTGCCGCCGCTGGCTGGGCCATTCGCGCTATTTGCAGTGGCACCGCTAGCTGACTGTGCACTGCCGCCGTTGCCCGTGCTGCTGTTGTGATTGGTTATATTTGGATTGTTGTTGTTGTTATTATTATTGTGATGTTGCGTGCTGGATGTGGAGCGCTTGTACTTCTTTGTCACTT
Source organism: Bactrocera correcta (assembly GCA_027475135.1). Lineage (NCBI taxonomy): Eukaryota > Metazoa > Arthropoda > Insecta > Diptera > Tephritidae > Bactrocera > Bactrocera correcta. The sequence goes on from CM050323.1 coordinate 51,369,542, forward strand.
TGGTAGTGCTGCCGCTGCTGGTGCCGCTACTGCTGCTAACCGCGCTTGCCTTACCACCAGCTACGTGCTGTTGTTGTGCATGCAACACGCGCGGCGCTGGCTGCCCAACTGACTGCGGACCCGTCATGTGCAGCGCTGGCATAGCCGCCTGTGGCAATGGCGATAGTTGCTGTTGCTGCGGCATACTCGTTGGCGTTGTTGCCGGTGATAGCAGTTGCTGTTGTTGCTGTTGCTGCAGCTGCTGCACACTTGCAGCGCCCACATTTGCGCCAGCTGCTGGCGATATTTGCATCAACACGTCGCTGGCGCCATAATCGGCACTCGACGTGGGCGAACAGAATTGCTGCACTTCATTGGCAATGCGCTTGATCTTCTCGAAGTCGTCGCTGAAGGCACTTTCTAGTGATAGGAACATATCGTCGACCATGAGGCTGGACACGCCTGCGCTGTTGACACCGCCATTGGGATGCTGGCTGCCGACCAGCTGCGAGGCATGTGTGTCCTCAAACATTTGGGCTGCGCTGAGCGCTGAGTCGCCGAAAGAGAGTGTGTCCTGTGAAGAGTTGAGCGAAGCGCGCAAAGAAAGAGAAAAGTAAAAGAAGAGTTTTGATGAATTTGGAACAGGTTGAAATTTTGTATATTTAAGTAGGTGCAATTAGTGGTGAGTTTGAGAATTTGGACGGGCTCTTCAATGTAAATAGGAGGCACTACTTTTTTTTTTGTTTTGTTTTTTTGCTATTTGTAAAGTTTCCGTTAGCTTACTTACCGCATCTGGTGGAAAGAGTAGCCTTCGCATTTCCTCCTCCTTGACTGTGGGTGAGGAAGGCAGCAGTGAAATGCCGTTTTGCATGTGTATGCCTTTGGAATAACCTTTACCCTGCAAAGCGCTACGCAGCAGGGACTCAGCTGAGTTCTAAAGTGGTAAGAGAGAACATATTGATCAAATGTTCATAAAAAGACTGTCAGCGATTAGATTTGCACTTCGACAAAGCATGCTATCCTATGGATTTTTCAGTTCTTGGTTTAAATTTTGGAAATATATCTTTAATCCCCGAAAATTGATTGTCAAGTGGAAAATCGTCGGTAGAGACCAAGCAAATATATTGAGTACTTGAAAAATGGAAGTCTGTGAGATGCCGAAGCATACCCTAACACCAGACCAATTAGAAGAGCGTACGGCTAAGGTCTCCGCTTCTTTTTGATGAATAAAAATTGCCGAGTTTTTTTTTTCTTTTATTGAAGATTTTCCATTCAATGCTGACTCTGAACTTATCTTCACAAAGATATATATTTAAGCCGAAAAAATTGCAAACCTAACCAAAACTTTAACCGGTTTCGCTTACTTCTACATAAATACAAACAAACATGTGATTTCGTTTCTCACCTGCTCTGCATTGTGATCCGCCATATGCCAGTCATTGTTGTTGTTTTGAAATTGTGCCAACTGCGACGGACTGCCGACACCGCCCATGCCACCAACACCGCCTGCCAACGAGATGGCCGTCACCAGTGAGGGCAAACGCTGACTATTCACACCACTCCCACTATTGCCACCATGCAGTCCTGTTGCCGCATTCGCGCCCATCCCCAGCCCATTTACCATATCACCAGTAATATTGCCATCCCTGCCGCTGCCCTCCGCCGTGCCATAACCAGCCGGAGTCTCATCATAGGGATACTCGGATTTGATATAACCCGGAAAGCTACCGAGAAAGCTGTCCAGATCCAGCGTATTGGACAGTTGAGTAGCGGCATCATCGGGTTCACGCTTCAGCCATGACTCATTGCCATTTAATACTGTGATTGTGTAGATCTGACCGTCGCTGTTATCCACCGTCATACTGGCATTGCCGTTATTGTTGCTGGTATTATTACTATTATTATTGTTGTTGTTGTTGTGGCTGTGGCTAAGTGAAGTATTATTGTTTGTTGCATTGTTGTTGGCAACTTGTGTAGCGCTTTGTTGTGCACAGGAACTGCTATTGTTGAGCGACATTTGTCGTTGCGTGTGATGGATGGCGGCTGACTGTTGGTGTTGTTGTTGTTGCTGCTGCTGCTGCTGCTGTGTGTGCATATGCTGATGGGTGACTGATGATGTAGATGTTGTTGTTGTTG
>CM050323.1:51372656-51426772 GCA_027475135.1 Bactrocera correcta
GAAATATAGATACAAATAACAATTATTTCGAGACCAATTGAGTGAAGTGAAGCGCTTATAAGCAGTCGATAATATATTCGAAATCACTGCCATTTTTCAAGAGTGAAAAGGTGAGTGAGAATGCCCGTTTGTTGGCCAAAAATTAGATCAATAAACAGTATATTGGGTAGTCAAAAAAGTCTTTCGTATTTCTAATCAAACTTGAAATAATTTTTACATTTATACTAAGAAATAAATAAACAAATATGTACCATTCTGGTCGACCACTTTTTGCTATTTTTTCGCTAGAGACATTATTAGTTCAGTGTAAAACTTTGATCAGTGTAAATTGGAATTTCCAGAATGGAATATAGTGAATTTCTTCATGATTTTTGCTCATTTTCGAACAGTTGTAACTTTTTTTTCAACTTCCCCGAATTAAATTTTTTTATTTGTTTAAATGAATCTTAAAATCTTACCTTTTGAACACTATATAGTGAGATACAATGTGAACGACATCTATTGACAAAATACGAACAAAATTTTTTCGACTACCCAATATTTGTAGGCTTTCAGTGGTGTGAAGCAACCGATTTTAATAAATTTTTAGTTTGATCGAATTCTTCGCAGATATTTTTACTATTAGTTTTTCTTAGAGCGCTACTAGTTCTATATTAATATAGGGTGATTTTTTAAGAGCTTGATAACTTTTTTAAAAAAAAAAACGCATAAAATTTGCAAAATCTCATCGGTTCTTTATTTGAAACGTTAGATTGGGTTCATGACATTTACTTTTGAAGATAATTTCATTTAAATGTTGACCGCGGCTGCGTCTTAGGTGGTCCATTCGGAAAGTCCAATTTTGGGCAACTTTTTCGAGCATTTCGGCCGGAATAGCCCGAATTTCTTCGGAAATGTTGTCTTCCAAAGCTGGAATAGTTGCTGGCTTATTTCTGTAGACTTTAGACTTGACGTAGCCCCACAAAAAATAGTCTAAAGGCGTTAAATCGCATGATCTTGGTGGCCAACTTACGGGTCCATTTCTTGAGATGAATTGTTGTCCGAAGTTTTCCCTCAAAATGGCCATAGAATCGCGAGCTGTGTGGCATGTAGCGCCATCTTGTTGAAACCACATGTCAACCAAGTTCAGTTCTTCCATTTTTGGCAACAAAAAGTTTGTTAGCATCGAACGATAGCGATCGACATTCACCGTAACGTTGCGTCCAACAGCATCTTTGAAAAAATACGGTCCAATGATTCCACCAGCGTACAAACCACACCAAACAGTGCATTTTTCGGGATGCATGGGCAGTTCTTGAACGGCTTCTGGTTGCTCTTCACCCCAAATGCGGCAATTTTGCTTATTTACGTAGCCATTCAACCAGAAATGAGCCTCATCGCTCATCGGACACGGACGCGAAACACATTTCGAACCGAACACTGATTTTGGTAATAAAATTCAATGATTTGCAAGCGTTGCTCGTTAGTAAGTCTATTCATGATGAAATGTCAAAGCATACTGAGCATCTTTCTCTTTGACACCATGTCTGACATCCCACGTGATCTGTCAAATACTACTGCATGAAAATCCTAACCTCAAAAAAATCACCCATTACCGTTCTATTGCACATGCATCGACTATGCCTGCTCCCTGTCTATTTATTTCATTGCAATGGCGTGCAGCGGTGAGCGCATATGTGAACGTACTCGTGCGTAATAGAGTGCAAATTATGTTAGGACAAACTTTTACACCACAAACTCATTTCAATTAAATTCGAATCAATTAAAAGTTTCATTCAACACTTGAACAGCTGCAACTTCAGCGTTGTTACAGCTGTTTACAGTTATGCTGTGTAGGAATTTTCAAATCAATATAAAATGCCACACTTCTTTCGGCTTGTGTGTTTGCTCTACATATACTACACACTGTATATGTATGTTAAATTGTGTGCGTAAGTGTGTGCGAGAAGTGAAATATGTAAGTGGCAAAAGCGTGTGGCAACTAAAAACACTTAAATTGTATCAAAAATACTTTAATACAATTAAGTAAACAGTTCATTGCAATTTAGCACATTTTATTACGACGCAATTGGCATTAGTGTTAGCATCGTTACTGGCCGCTTCATAAAGTAAGCCAAAAATTCAGCCATGTTGTCAGCATTTCTAACCAATTAATTGAATTCAATTTGGCATGACATTTCCAAACAGTGATGAGAGCGTTGCACACAACCGAAAAAATAACTAAAACTACAAAAACAAAATAACAAAACTGTTAAAAAATATAACTTCCGCTGCACCGAAACTATAATACCTTTCACAAGTGAATTTTCGTATAGTATAAACTGGAGTAAAAAGTCGATATATTGCTCAGTTTGTATGCTGATCTGAATAATTCATTCAAACATTATAGCCTTGCCCTATAAAATAATATGTGTCAAATTTCGTGAAGTTATCTTGTCAAATAACAAAGTTGCCGATACAAGAACTTGGATTGCATCGGTCAGTTTGTATGGCAGCCATAAGTTTTAGTGGTCTGATCTTAACAATTTCTTCAGAGCCTGCACCATTACTTAAGGCAATAACTTACGCCGATTTTGGTGAAGTTTTTCTTGTCAAACATAAAAGTTTTCCATATAAGAACTTGATTATGATCGCTCAGTTTCTATGGCAGCTATATTCTTTAATGGTCCAATCTGAACGCTTTGTTCGCGTATTACATCGTTGCTTTAGACAATAAGCTGCGTCCAATTTCTTGAAGATATCTTGTCAAATATAAAAGTTTTCCATACAAGATCTTATTTTGGATCGGTCAGTTCGAATGATAGCTGCGATGTTCTTCGCCAGTAATAACACGTTTATTACACCCTGGTTGTTGGTAAGCATTGTTTCACAGACTTTAACGCGACACTGTTTTTAGAAAAAAATTAGGGATTTTGGAACCAATGCCACTTTTCTTAAGCCCAAATGATCGTAAAAATAGTTTTCACTGACCATAAGATCTATGACTGTTAATCGTCGATTCTCAAGCACCAATTCCTTTATTTATTAACATGTGGATCATCAGTTGATGTTGATGGCCATCCTGGATATGCAAATATTCGTCTTCAGCGCGTTCTTGGCCCTCTTTATATAAATTGTACCAATCAAAAACGCTTACTCACCACAAACAATTACCACCGAAGGTCTTTTCTAACATTCTGAACTTTTGGCAACAGAAATTTGCTTTCCACACAAAATTTAATGGAACTTCTTTGTTGAATAATTTCATTCATCGAAAAAATCGTCGAATGCACTTTATGTACTGCAGAGGTTCAAGCGTTTACTAAACACTAATGATTAGAAAAAAAAATTATTGTACAAATAAGTTTTCGCGTGAAACTTAAATAAAAAGTCTTACTATTTTTTGCCCACTTTACATAAGTTAAATGTAATAAGCCCTGTTTAGGGTATAAAAATTAATCGAACAACTGTCACTAACACTTCACATGATGAAGTGCATGAGTACTAGAGCATATTGAGTGGCCAAATATAGCAAATCTCAGCTAGTCGAGGCAGCTAACCAACCAGCGATGCTTCAAACGTCCATCAACAGCCAACGAAAACGAAATTGCGAACTCAACCAGCTTTGCATTCACTCATTTATTCGCACAAAACGCTACGTTGACCACAAATTTATTTGCACGATTTACACGATTTAGAAATACATGCACCCACACATATTGGCTAACTTCGCTGCTATCGAACTTCCGTGGCATTTGGATATTGCACGTATGTTTGTGTGCCTGACAAGCTTACACATCAAAACTTTTCACGCACAGTGGCACACAAATACACCACAAACATACATACCAACACATATACACAATACACATGCAAATGACGGGCAAATACTTGTAGATAAACAAAACTAGTGTACAATAAATAGCAACAACATAAACAAATTCCCAGCGACACACGCTGCGAACGGCCACTCAACAATTTTCCGTTTTCTAAAATCATGAGCAGTTGTATGTGTTTGTGTTTACTCGCTCGTAAGCGCACATGTGTCGGTGCATATTTTCACTTAACTACAAATTTTCCATTTGCAATATTGCTGAGTGTAGAGTTAGTTGAGCACGACTCACCGCGCCACTACCTCGCAATGGATCAGCGGAAACTTCGGTATCAGCATTTATTGAGTTTGCAACAACACTTTTCCGTTTCGGTCCGCCTTCCGCTTGCGTCCGCTGCCCTTGGCTTGACATTCCACACCATGGCCACTTAGTTATTTTGCTCGAAATGCTTTTAACCACTGCTCATGTAAAATATGGTATAACCCAGCAAGCAAGTGCACTGTTGATGCAATAAGTTCGAAATTACTCTACGAAGAATTGTAATAACATTGCCATCAGACAAGTTGATGAGTATTGGCAAGAAAACTAAGCCACTAAGTGATCAAGATTATTAAAAGTTTATAAATAGTTTAGTGTTTAATCATAGATATATTAGGTTAGTTTAGGTTGTATGGCTGAGCCCACGAGAGGATCGCACTTGTACTGAATATGGTCAGTTCTTTGGGAAGCCAAAACTATGTATTAAAAACGTTAACTTCAGCTGCATCACAGCTTTAATATCCATATAAGGGTTTAAGAAGATCTTATTCTTGATATTTATTTGTATGACAGTTATACGTATGCTATATATTTCCGATCTGAACAATGTATTCGCTGATTGTAGCGTTGCCCTCCTCAATAATCGGTGCCAAATTCGCGATGATATCTCAACAAATAAAACAGTTTTTCGTACAAGAGTTCTTAATTCTTTTTTACACTTTTGCGATCAATCCCCACTTTGTTTACATTTTATGGAGTCCATGGCCTTTTTCTTACCTTTTAGCCAAGTCAACAACCTTCGTTTACATTTAGGTCAATGAATTTTTGTTTATATTTTTTTAGGTCAAAAACCTTTGTTTTTAGTCAATTCAACAAAATTTGTTTGTATTTAGGTTAATGATCCCTCCGTTAAATTTAATGGGGTAAGCGACCCTTTTGTTTACATTTTATGAGGTCAGTAAGCCTTTTGCTTACATTTTATGATGTTAGCGATCCTTTTGTTTACTTTTTACTCTTTTGCTTACATTTTATGGAGTCAATATCTTTTTTGGTTCACCTATGGCCAAATCGACATCAAACGGTTAGACAAACTGACACGGCTGAATTTCCGACGTTACAAACTTCATATCACTTAATATACTCTGTTTAGAGTAATAGGATATTTGATGCCGTCAAATGGCCGTATACTCATTAGAAATCCGCTTAGGTGCCATATTTCTGTTGCAGCAAGCTCAGAAGGATGTATAAAGATGTGGGGTATAATTGGGGAGCAACCAACAACCTCGTTTTCTGCAACTGACATCCAATAAAACAATGAAATGTTCAGTCATAAACCCTAAGTTTAGCAAAATCTTAAACGTGCTGAGGGCGAAGACCTGCTATTTCTCTGGCGATTTACTTTGTGTCAGAAAGCTTGCGATCGCACGTCCGAAAGTAGCATAGCGCTTACAAAGGCTCCTCCAGGCCAACAGCAAGTCTAATAGTAACCCGTGAGGGAACAACAGATCTTCGATCAATTTCCACGCCAGCAACAGCGAGTTTCAGGTGCTCTTCACTGCTGAGTCATGCTGGTACACAAGCTATCTTTTTATTCTTATCCAGAAGTAACACTTTGCCGTTAATACTTCGGTTATGCATTCCTTAAATAGTCTCTGAGGAACAATTAAAGTGAAAGTTACGAGTATAGATTTGTTAAAAATTATGCTTAAGTATTTTCCTTGATTAAATTTTCTAGGTATATATGAGCTTGGCACCTTGAAAATATAGATTTTCCTGACGGGTAATTTTCTTAAAAACACTCTGACTACTTTACATCCAAACGCACCCTTATCTGCGATTTCGTATAGTTGATTTACTTAAACCTCGGTACAAATCAAGTGGTCTTAGGTTCCGTTGTCGGGAATCACAGTTCGGTGCTTCCTTGTCAAAGAAAACTCGAAAATTTGTAAACTTTTTTCTGGTTACATTTTGGCAGAAATTTGCACCAGTAACGCTTGTCGGAAATGGTGGATTGCAATTAAAATTGTACTGTAGAGCATTTCAGTAAACCATATAAAATACTATGAACATATATATATATTTGAGCTAAACGGAGGCAATATATATTCCCAGGCGACAATTAAATTCTAAATGATTTTAAGGCGGTATTCTAGTCTTAAAACAAAAAACCTTAGACTTGACTATTTTTGAAACTATTCATATACCCAAATTTAAGTTTTTACTATTTTTATAAAATTTGAAACAGTCGAAAAAGTTTGTTTTTTTTTTCAAAAGTTTAGCTATTAAGTAGTGGAATGTCAAATAGTCAAATTTAAAATAATGAATTGTCAAATATTCAGCTGTCAAAAAATTGAACTGTCACATAATCGAAGGTCAAAATGAAGCATAAAATATTGAGCTAGCTAAAAGTTAACTTCCAAAGCAATCAAAACAATCAGTTGCGTTGTTCTTTTGACACTAACAAACCAAAGCCTATCTGATATTGAGCTGTTAAAAAAAAGAAATGTCAAAGAAATCAGCTGTGCAAGACTTAGAAACTGTCAAACGCCTGCCAAATGTTAGTCGTTTCGTGTTCTCTTGCTTACTCTCTTTACCAATACACTCCATTTAGCTAATAACATTTTAACAACGTTTTTCAGTAGTACTTTTTGATAATATAAAACTATATGCATATTGTTTTTAAGCTGCAAATACCTGTTTTACTGGCTTCTTTTCAAAGGCCAAAAGTACAATATTTTTTAAATCACATTTGTTTGTGATTTTTTGTTATGTATTTTATTGTCTTAAAATTATTGTTTCTTACTGGACGGGCAATTATATTTGATACGAGTAAATTCACTTTTTATTATTATTTTATGTTTTTTTTTTCTTTCTTCTTTATTCTTTACTTTTCCTTTTGTAAACTATTTTAATTTCAAATAAAGCCTCCTCTGCCATTTTCGTTTTCGGATTTATGTAGCTTCTAAATTTCACTGTTGTTTTGTTGCTGCCTCTTTTGTAAGCCAATTCTTCATGTATTTCGCTTTACTTGAGATTTTTGTTTAGTAGCTCGGTTAATTTATATATTTTGGCACATTTGCTTAGCTTAGGAGAATTAAATATTTGTCTGTATATATTATATTTTTGCTAAACTTACTTTTTACTTTTTTTTGTAGTTTATTATAAAGGCTTTATTGTTATGTGTTGTTACTGTTAGTGAATACCCTAAATGAGTATGAAATTCATCAGCGGTTTTATGTGGAGAAAGTATCGATTCAAACTGCTGTCTTTGATTGCAATAACTATTATTTTAAAAGTGTATAAATCTTTTAAAAAAATGGCTTTTATATTGTTTTATTGGTGAATAGTGATATACTAAATTTAGCGGATTACTACATTTTAAAAAGTTTAATAATTAAAAAAATTTGAAAATTTATTGCGTAGCCTTTATTTCAAAGCCGTCTTTTGAGTTTTTTAAAATTCACAAAAGCTCCTCGTATCGCCACGCTTTCAATTGGTTGATTAATCACCATCTAATTGATTGCCCATTTGAAGTGTTGCCAACTTGCAGATATAATGAAATCAATGCGTATTTTTAATTTGGTATTTATTTGTATTGATTTTCATTTAAGTTGAGACAAAGTGGAGTCTGTGTGGCTGAATAATGAATTGTTTTATTCATAGATTTTTGTTGTTTAGCTTGATTGCTCAATATTCATTTGACTGACTAACATTGATTTAGGCAAATCGAATTAGACAAAAGACAAGTGTTAATGGACAATCGACATTTAATTGATTGATTAATTTTCAGTTACAGTGATTAATCGGCATTTCAATGATGATTGATGCAGTGCCGCACAACACCAACTTTTGTGCTTTTATTGTTGTGAAACACAATGCTGCAGGTATGTAATTAAACGTATTAAAACTTTGTTACTAAAAGTTTGATTATCGAGACAAAAACTTATTCAATTGTGAGCAGAAATATTTTTGTAAATATTTTTTATTCACTAATAATTGAATTTTGTTAAATTGAATTTATTTTACTGGCTTTAAATTGTTTTCTGATATACTCAATATCTTTTGTATATATTTATTTTCTTTACTCTGTCATCCTAAATGTAGGCCACATTTTCGAATTTTATTTTATTTTCACTGTCATCCTAAATGTAGGCCACGTTTTTTCATAAAGCATTAGAAATCAAAGCTGGCCTATATTTAAGCGCTGTATTAGATTAAAAAAGCTCGGTATATATGGCAACAATTTTCTAAAAGTCACTAAATGGATATTGCGATACAGCATATGAGTTATTTTTGCTTTTCTTGTCTGCATGTTTTTTTTTTTAATTTTTATAAAATTAATAATATTGCAAGTTTTGTGATTTTGAGCTAAGTATTTTCATGTATAGATTTGAGAGAGATTTTGAAGCAAAACTTAAATTAGCGTGTAGGATTATATTAAAAAGATTATTTTCAAAATCTAGCAATATACAGGGTGTCGCAAAATTAACTCAGCATTTCAAATTGTTTGCCATTTCAATTAATTTGTACAGTGACGAAGTTAAAACACTATTTCGAACAGATTTTGTATGAAATTTTTGAGCTGAGGTCGATAAGCTTCTATTCTTTTTAAGATATTGTACAATAACGAAGGTATGAAGTCCTATGATTTCTAAGTGTCGTTTCGGCCATTTTTAATATAAAATTGCACCTAATTCCAAACAAAATGGTGCTACGAGCTACACAGCACGTGCAGCAGTCGAATTATTGCGAGAACAGTTTGGAAATTCGATTATTTCAAGGAATTGTGACACTGAATGGCCTCAAAGAATTTGTGATTTAACACCATTAAACTACTTTTTGTGGGGTTATTTGTAGTCGCTGGTTTTTAGAAAAAAACAGGCTCTTTTCAAGCCGTTCCCCCGACAGTCGGGTCTACGTAACCGGAACGAACGCAGATTTTTTATCCGGTCAAGGGCTGTCAACTCGTCAGAACTCTGTCGCTACAAAAACAACAACACAAAGACTTTTAAAGCTTTGTCAGTCAATACTGAACGTGTTGTGCATGGCAAACAACTTGATTTTGTAGAAAAAGTACTTAAAAATTGGATTCATCGAACTCGCTCCTGCAAAAGAAGTCATGGATGTCACTTGAATGATGTGATATTCGGAACTAAATTGTAACGATTGTACTTCAGACTAAAAAAAAAACTTTTGAATTATTTTAACAATTCTTAAAACTCTTGTTGGAAAACCCTCAATTATAATATTTTTCTTTTTTTTTTATATTCTTTAATACTTTTGAACGCAATAAATTTTTTTTTGTTTTTTTGGATTACAGCAAAGAGCAAACAGCTTTGAATCGATAACTAATAAAAGTAAATTGTATTTTTAAGCAATTATATATGAGTAGTTATGCATTTAATTATATTTATAGGAATGTGTGTGTAAATTCGATGAGTTAGAAGTCATATGTTTGCATAGTGGAGCGCGCATATCTGAGTATATAGGATGCTAATTAAAGTATTTAGGCACTTCGCAGAGTAAAAGTATTCTCTAAAGGCATAAACATATATTTAAGAGTAAGTTAGAGTTATAAAAATAAAGGGAACTAGTAGCAACGAGTGTGTGAGTACACACATATGTACCGTGACATTTGTACAAGTATGTGGCAATAGCTGGTTTTGTGCATAGGAGTATTCGTATTGAGCAATAGGAACAAGACATATTTTTTTTACTTAAATAACAGAAAACTACAAATACAAATTTATTTTCTAAAGCGCTACACATACATAAGTACATACTTTTACCGATTCGCCAACAGGCCATTCGCCGGTGGCAGCACGTTTGCATTCACAGCGCCCAGCGTGGGTCCGTTCATTGGTCCACCCACCGAGACAGTGGACACCACACCGCCGGCTACCGGCACGCACACCCGCGGCCATACCCAGCGATGTGGCCACATTCAGTTGTCGTTGATGCACAGCCGCCGCTACCACACTGCCCGCGCAACTATTGGGCACCATCGACATGCCACCACTCGCTGATTGCGCTGAAGCGGCAGCTGCTACCGCTGCTGCTGTTGCCGCCGCTGCTGCCGCTGCCGCACGCTGATGCTTGCTGGAATTGCCACCGCCACCGCCGCTGCCACCACTGCTCTTCACCAAACCACCGTTATGCTTCTGCGCCATATGCGTCTGGTAATGTTTGGCCAGGTGCGCCTTCTGGCGGAAGCTTTTGCCGCACAGCGAGCAGGTGAAGGGCTTCTCCCCGGTGTGTGTGCGTATGTGCACGTTCACCGAGTACTTGTCCTTGAAGCCCTTCGAGCAGATGGAACAATAGTGCAGCGAACGCTCCTTGCGCTGACCATTACAGTGGGTGGGGCTGTTGCTGCTGGTGCTCGAGCTGCTGCCGCCGCTGGCTGGGCCATTCGCGCTATTTGCTGTGGCACCGCTAGCTGACTGTGCACTGCCGCCGTTGCCCGTGCTGCTGTTGTGATTGGTTATATTTGGATTGTTGTTGTTGTTATTATTATTGTGATGTTGCGTGCTGGATGTGGAGCGCTTGTACTTCTTTGTCACTTTGGTAGTGCTGCCGCTGCTGGTGCCGCTACTGCTGCTAACCGCGCTTGCCTTACCACCAGCTACGTGCTGTTGTTGTGCATGCAACACGCGCGGCGCTGGCTGCCCAACTGACTGCGGACCCGTCATGTGCAGCGCTGGCATAGCCGCCTGTGGCAATGGCGATAGTTGCTGTTGTTGCGGCATACTCGTTGGCGTTGTTGCCGGTGATAGTAGTTGCTGTTGTTGCTGCTGCTGCAGCTGCTGCACACTCGCAGCGCCCACATTTGCGCCAGCTGCTGGCGATATTTGCATCAACACGTCGCTGGCGCCATAATCGGCGCTCGACGGTGGCGAACAGAATTGCTGCACTTCATTGGCAATGCGCTTGATCTTCTCGAAGTCGTCGCTGAAAGCACTTTCTAGTGATAGGAACATATCGTCGACCATGAGGCTGGACACGCCTGCGCTGTTGACACCGCCATTGGGATGCTGGCTGCCAACCAGCTGCGAGGCATGTGTGTCCTCAAACATTTGGGCTGCACTGAGCGCTGAGTCGCCGAAAGAGAGTGTGTCCTGTGAAGAGTTGAGCGAAGCGCGCAAAGAGAGAGTAAAGTATGAGTTTTGATGAATTTGGAACATGTTGAAATTTTGTATATTTAAGTAGGTGCAATTAGTGGTGGAATATTTGGGTTTGAGAATTTGGACGGGCTCTTCAATATAAATAGGAGGCACTACTTTTTTATTTTTTGTTTTTTGTTTCTATTATTTGCAAAGTTTCCGTTAGCTTACTTACCGCATCTGGTGGAAAGAGTAGCCTTCGCATTTCCTCCTCCTTGACTGTGGGTGAGGAAGGCAGTAATAGAAATGCCGTTTTGCATGTGTATGCCTTTGGAATAACCTTTACCCTGCAAAGCGCTACGCAGCAGGACTCAGCTGAGTTCTAAAGTGGTAAGAGAGAACGTATTGATCAATTGTTCATAAAAAAACTGTCAGCGATTAGATTTGCACTTCGACAAAGCATGCTATCCTTTGGATTCTTATGTCAGTTCTTGATTTAAATTTTGGAAATATATCTTTAATCCTGAAATTTGATTGCCAAATGGAAAATCGTCGATAGAGTCCAAGCAAATATATTGAGTACTTGAAAAATGTAAGTCTGTGAGATGTCGAAGCATACCCTAACACCAGACCAATTAGCAGAGTGTACGGCTTAGGTCTCCGCTACTTTTTGATGAATAAAAATTGCCGAGTTTTTTCTTTCTTTAATTGAAGATTTACCATTTAATGCTGACTCTGAACTTATCTTCGAAAAGTTATGTATGTATATCAGCTGAACGAAATGACAAACCTAACCAAAACTTTAACCGGTTTCGCTTACTTCTACATAAATGCAGACAAACATTTGATTTCTTTCTCACCTGGTCTGCATTGTGATCCGCCATATGCCAGTCATTGTTGTTGTTTTGAAATTGTGCAACTGCGACGGACTGCCGACACCGCCCATGCCACCAACACCGCCTGCCAACGAGATGGCCGTCACCAGTGAGGGCAAACGCTGACTATTCACACCACTCCCACTATTGCCACCATGCAGTCCTGTTGCCGCATTCGCGCCCATCCCCAGCCCATTCACCATATCACCAGTTATATTACCGTCCCTGCCGCTGCCCTCCGCCGTGCCATAACCAGTCGGAGTCTCATCATAGGGATACTCGGATTTGATATAACCCGGAAGCTACCAAGCAAGCTGTCCAGATCCAGCGTGTTGGACAGTTGGGCAGCGGCATCCTCGGGTTCACGCTTCAGCCATGACTCATTGCCATTTAATACTGTGATTGTGTAGATCTGACCGTCGCTGTTATCCACCGTCATACTGGCATTGCCATTATTGTTGCTGGTATTATTACTATTATTATTGTTGTTGTTGCTGTGGTTGTGGCTAAGTGAAGTATTATTGTTTGTTGCATTGTTGTTGGCAACTTGTGTGGCGCTTTGTTGTGCACAGGAACTGCTATTGTTGAGCGACATTTGTCGTTGCGTGTGATGGATGGCGGCTGACTGTTTGGTGTTGTTGTTGCTGCTGCTGCTGCTGTGTGTGCATATGCTGATGCGGTGACTGATGATGTAGATGTTGTTGTTGTTGTTGTTGATGCGGATGCGTTTGATTTGGCGATGCTGGGCTATGCAGATGCGAGGAATGCTGTAAGCTGTTAGCGGGTGTGGCGCGATGCTGGTGTGTGGCGGCCGTTGTGGGCGCAGGCGATGCCGCAGCGTTCACAACAGCCTGTTGTTGCCAACAATAGCGATCAAGGTCCTCAAAAATGGTGGCATCCAGACGACTAGTGGGATCCTTGTCGGCGTGCCAGAACTAAATGGAAGGAAAAAGCATGAAATTAAAGAGAGCAGTACAGCGTTAGGGGCGGAACTACGTTCACGCTTTTTTTTTTTATAAAAATGCAATTGTATTCTAAGTAAATTATTACAAATAAATATTCACAGTTTCGCTCATTACTAGTCATAACTTTTTCCTATTTTTGTGACAAAGCTCGAGTATCATTTCAGTAAAACTAATCATATTGCAGCGGAATCACTTTTTCGCGCCTATCCTGGTATTGAGGTCGTAGGTAAAGCATGTTTCTTGTTTCTAAATCATTCTCGGCGCATGTAGTTGCACCATCTTCGAGGGTTTTTGACCTTCCTTCACGTGGACGGTTGCCTTTGAAGCAACGAAACCAACTTGCGTAAACCTTTCCCAAATGATTTTAAATGAGCACAGATTGATAGAAATCGGAGGAAAGTGTTGAACATATTATTAAAGAAAATTTTTGTTTGTTGAATTACAACTGCTTCGTCAGTTTTCTCAAAATTTTGCTCTCATCGGGTTTCTTATATTTTCAGTGCTCAACTGGATGCTTGCGTAAAAAAAAATATTGTGACAATGATGAGGATTAGAGCGAGACTAAGGCTTATTTTGCAGGAAATTAATATTTGTCTGCAGCGTTAATGCCATATTTACTCTTAAATTAATAAAATTCTCCTCTATCATTTTTTAGGTGGTTTCAGATTGAAAAATTTTAGTTTTATCAGATTATTCTTCTGACGAAGAAATACTTAACCGATGGTTCTGTTGGAGAAGTAGGAAGTAGGTTAGGTTAAGCGGAGCAAATTCCTGCACTTACGATTTCGATGCTTTTCCTTACTTTAGATAGGCCTCAAATTGAACTCCCATTTTGATTAGTTTTGTGTTGAGTAGGATTTGTAGTATGAGTAAGGCTCACAAGACCTTATCAAAATATATTTAACAAATTTAACAAATTCTTCGTCGAAATTCAATTATATTAAGTTACCACGTAATTTGTTACAACCAGAAAGAAGCGACGAAGATAGTATATATAAATTATCAGAAAGATGAATTGAATCAATTTAGCACAAACTGACTGATAAAAACTTTTTTATTTAACAAGATACATTCTCGAAATTTGGTACAGATCATTGTCCAAGGTAATGCTACAATCTGCGAAAATATGATTCAGATGAGATCACAATATGCTATAGCTGCCTTACAAACTGGTAAATCAAAATCAGGTGCCTGTATTGAACACTGTCCTTTTTGACAAGATATCTATACGAAATTCGGTATAGATTGTCGTTTAAAACAATAGTACATTCTCCGAACATATTGTACAGATCAGCTTACTATAGCATATAGCTGTCATACAAACTGATCGCTCAAATCAACATAGAGGCTTTTTTACACCCTTTTGTGTTTGAAAAATGCACCTGTAAAGGGTGTTATAGCTTCAGTGTAGTCCAAGTCGTAATTTTTTTATTGTGTTTTTCTCAAATTTTCTTTTAAATGAAATGAAATCGTCCATTAGCATAAGCAAACCAGTTACAAAAGTAGAGTTTTCCGCTAAAAGCGCACACATTAGTGATTTCTCTGTATGCGTTTACATAACCTAACTGTTGTAACTAACACATGCTATTGTCTGGACTTGATCAACAAAAAAATTGTATGTAAATAAACACCGAAAATGAAACAATGAGCAGAAAAAATATGAAAAAAATCAAATCAAATCTAAAGGCGGCAACGAGTTTGCTGCTTAAGTCCTTTGTTTGTCCAATGTAAAATGCAAAAAATAGCAAGAAGAAGCAACATAAAGAAAATTCAATACAAATTCGTGGCTGTGAAACGAAAAGACTTTCGAACTTTTTCTTTGCTAAAAGCAATTTAATATTTCAGGCGCATAAGCACTGCACACACACACTCACCACAATACTCAAACACACACATTACAGATGCGCGCTCAAGTGCAGTTGGCGCATATGTTTGCACTTTCTATGACCGCACCAACTGCGCATTCAAATGCCACAAAATGCGCAACAATGAAGCTGCCACTACCGCTGCCGCTGCGGCCGCTCGGCTACTGTGCCATCAAACCAACTGGCTGACTACTTGAGGCGGCAGGCTGACTATCAGACTGGCTAACTGTCCATTTGACTGCACGCTTGCCACCGTTGCCTATGTGCACTGTGAAAGCAGCCAGCAGCCTGAATAAGTCGTGGCAAATGCAACATGCGGTAGCCAGCTAAGTTAGCCAGCTGTTGTTTGGCTCGTGCCCCACATCGCTGTGGATAGCGAGTGTTGCTCGCTGTTGCAAGTGTGGTTGCAAGTTCACCAAGTGCATATAGTGCTGTTGCATGCAGCACGTGCCATGTCAATTTTTGGCTATGCCCTCCAAGGCTATTGTTGCATGTGTTGCAACTTGATACACTTAGGCTCATACTCACCACACCTACACATATACACCACAAACTCACACACGTGCAAACTGTCGCATATACGTGCTGTATGTGCGCATGTTGTTGCTGTTGCTGTTTGTGGCATTTATGGCACTTCACCTAATTCGTCTGTGCGCTCACCTTTCAGTTGCTCGTTCTAGCTTTTTGCTTTTCGTTTTTCGCATTTTACTTTGCATTTCTTTTGTGTGTTTTTTGTGGTGCATTTGAGTTGCACCCGCCCGCACTTGCAGTCACTTGTGTCTAACAGAGCAATAACAAGCATTGTCTACACTGGAAATTTACAAAATTTTACGAGTATCGAATATGTTTGCAACAGGATGTCTGTAGGTGCAACATGCAGAACAACAACTGGCAAGCGGCTGCAGCAATAGCGCTGGCAGCAGCAGCAACAACAGTAGCCGCATTTTGGTAGCAGCCAGTACATTGTTAGCCTGGCCTATCAAGCATCGAGCGCTACGAGTCCACTCGCATTGAGTGCCAATCGATTTTTCTAGTCCACTGCCTTTCTTTCATCTATTCGTTTGGATTTTTTTTATTTTTATTTTTTTTTCATTTTATTTCGGCTACTGTCTCGTCGTTACTACTGCATTGTAAGTGTTGCTTGGCTGCTGCTGTTGTGGTTAGTACTGCCCTCTAGTTGTTTTTGTTGTTGCATTTTGATTTTGTTCCCTCAATTTTCTCGGCTGTCGTTTTACGCGCAATCTTTTGCTTTATTTTTGTTGTTTGTGCTGAATTTGTATTATTTCGGTATTTAAAGTCGACAACTGACATGACAGCAACACTGGTTTATTGTTGTTGCAATGCAAAATTATTTATATATTTATGCTTTTTTCGTTTTTGCTTTTTTGGTTGACTGTGAAAACATCATAATCTCTGGTGGACTCATTGAAATCAGGTTTGGTCGCTTTTTAGAGGTTAAGTTTTCTTTTAGGTAAAGAAAAATATATAAGCTATATGTTTGCCGTCACCGTTGTTAGTGGGCTAGTTATTGCATATTGCATTCCTATATGGGTAAAGATGGATCTCTGTTCATCATTTGATTATCATTTTTTAGATTACGGACTTATCGATCGAATAGTACTTATTTGATTTGCAGTTTTTAGATCACTAGCTCACCAATCAGCTGTTATCCATTTCGTTGATTAGTTATTGCTCATATCATAACATTTTAGTTCACTCATCTCTGACTGATCGTTCAGCCGATTTTCTCTGTTTGGTACTCTGCTGATCATTTTATTCATCACTTGATCATTACTTTTTAGACAAATCCGCTGATACGCTCTTTGGGTCTCTATTCCTCATTCAGTCATCAGTTTTCGGTCATCAGTGAGTGGTCAGCTGATACTCATCCTTTTTGTAATCTGAGCCCCATCTACGCCTATATTGATTACTCAAGTTTTAGATCACTAATCACTAACAGATGACTGTACAAGGGAATTGTGGGATGGCATTTCAAGCTACTTACGTACAGCTGTAAACGAAAGAATTGGAAAAGACAAAAGAACAGCTGGGACGATGAGGAGTGCCGTGACGTAGTGGAGAGAAAACAGACTCATTACTTCGCAGCGTTACAATCGATACCGATAAGTTGAAGATACCGCGAGTTGAAGAGCGAAGCGAGACGCATTTGCAGACAAAATAAGAGAGAGCCCAAAATGCGTGCTTATGAAGAGCTTGACCAACTGGCCGACATGGATAGTGCTCGAAAATTCTATGAAAGTGGGCGGTGACTAACAGAAGGTTTCAAAACAGTAGCATAATCTTTTAGAACCCCAGGTAGTGACTGATGCTCAGATCAAACTGAAATTATGGAGGGAACACTTCTTCAACATTGTGAATGGCAGTGTAAGCATAAGACCGGGAGATGGAACTCGATTCCCCAGTGGATGACGATGTTCCATTGTTCGACCATGAAGAAGTTCGAAAAGCAAATACACATCTGAAGAACATCAAAGAGCCGTCGACGATGGATTGTCGGCCGAGTTATTTAAATACAGCCGAGAAGAACTGTAGAATATGGTCGGAGGAAAGCATGTCCGACGATTGGAATTTAAGTGTACTCTGTCCAGTTCACAAAAAGGGAGACCTCACAATCAGGGCCAACTACCGTGGGATAAGTCTTCTCAACATCGCGTATAAGTTTCTATCGAGTGTATTTTGTGAAAGATTAAAGCCCACCGTCAACAACTGATTTTACCTATTCGTTGATTTCAAAGCTTTTTTTGACTGCTAGAAAAGGAGCTGCCGCTATGTTTGAATTTGGTATCCTTGCAAAACTAATGAGGCTGTGCAAACTGACGTTGAGCAATACCAAAAGCTCCATTTGGATCGGGAAGGACCTTTCCGAGCCGTTCGATACCAAATGAAGTTTCAATCTACTCTTGGATAAAGTAGTTTGAGTCACAGAGCTGAATCGAGAAGGCACAATCTTTTATAGGAGTATATAGCTGTCCTGCTAAATTCTGCAGAGTCACGGACGATGACAACATCGGTTGAGTCGACGTTACGAATTTTTGAGAGAAAGGTTCTGCGGAAGATTTGTAGTTCTTTGCGCATTGGTAACGGCGAATATCGCATTCGATGGAACGTTGAGCTGTTTGTGATATTCGACGTCATTGACTTATGTAGATCAGCAAATTAAGAGACAGCGGCTGCGTTGGCTAGGTCATATTCTCCGAATGGACTTAAACACTCCAGCTCTGAAAGTATTCGTCGCAGTACCCGCTGGAGAAGCAGAGGAAGACCTCCACCCCGTTGGAGAGACCAGGTGGAAAAGGAGTTCGGCTTCGCTTGGAGTTATCATATAGAACTAAACTAGTAGACTAAATTACTAACCAGCTTGTGTTAATGTCTGTTATACGCATATGTTATATTCGTAGAAAGTTAAAAGAAATTTGCAAAGCTATTGCAACTTGTTATCAATGAATATTTCGCTCACCTCATAGCCCTGCAATGTGGGATCACTACTGTTGCCATTACTGTTACCATCTGAGCCATCTATGCAACTGCTGCCGTTACCCGGCGTGCCAACACGTCCGCCAACACAAGCACTCCCACCGCTGGTGCCACCGCCACCATCGTGTGGCATGCTGCCGGCTAAGTTATTGCTTTGCTCATGACTGTGTTGTTGTTGCTGTTGTTGATGGTGCGCATGCTGCTGCTGTTGCTGTTGTTGCTGCTGCTGGTGACTGTGCTGCTGATGATGCGTATGCTGTTGTTGCTGGTGCTGCTGATGGTGCTGGTGTGTGCCGGTGCTTACGCTGCCCGCATGCAGACTGCCCACAC
Organism: Bactrocera correcta; assembly: GCA_027475135.1. NCBI lineage: Eukaryota > Metazoa > Arthropoda > Insecta > Diptera > Tephritidae > Bactrocera > Bactrocera correcta. The sequence goes on from CM050323.1 coordinate 51,391,357, forward strand.
CCATACCGATGTCGACCACATCTGCGCCGACACCGATACCAATGCCCATATCGGGCGCCGAGACGAAATCGAAAAAATCCGTTTTAGTCAGCTCCTCCGCGCGAAATGTTTCACTTATATCCATGCCAGTGGATGACATCTCATCCGTGCCAATCATTTAGCGCTTGACGTGGCGCTGCGCAGGCGCGTAGACGCTGCAGTGCCGGCGTTGCGAAGTGTGCGGTGCTTTGTGTTCAACTTAGTTAGTTAGTGATGCGTTTCGTTGTTGTTGTTGTTGAAAGTGTGGTGAAATTCGGAGTAGTTGTTGTAAATTATTTAGGTTCTGCAAAGAAGTGAAAAGGAGAAAGTCAAGAGGTTTTGTTATAAATCAGGTTGGGTCTTAAATTTAATTAATAAACTTGTAAGAAGGGTTGCCACCTGCTACAAATTTTAATTATTAAGAAGATAAAATATACGAAATAAATTATTTAGGCTAAAGAGTTTTTGGAACGGAGCCAAACAAATAATTTTTTTTAGTTGGGTTGCCACCTATAAAAAATGTAATTATCAAGAAAAAATTATAAAAGTAAGCGAGTTGGTAAAATATTGTTAGAATAAAAAGATTTAAGAAATGGCAAATTTAATATGTTTTAAGAAGGGTTGCCACTTGTTAAAATTCTAATTTAATAGCAAAATTGATAAAAGAAACGAGTTGATAAATTATTGTTAGAAAAAATAGATTTAAGGAAAGTGCAAATTTAATAAGTTTTTGAGAAGGGTTGCCACCTAGAAAAACTTTAATTATCAAGTAAAAATGATAAATGTTGGTAAATTATTGTTAGGATAAACAAATTTAAAGAAAGTGCAAATTTAATAAGTTTTTGAGAAGGGTTGCGATCCGCTTCAAAATGTGATTATCAAATTTACAAAACAGAAGAAAAATATTATTTAGGCTAAAGATTTTTTAGAACGGGCCGCACAAATAATTTTTTTAGCAGGGTTGCCACCTAATAAAAATTTAAATTCTCGAGAAAAAGTTATTAAGGTATGCGAGTTGATAAAATATTTTTAGAATTAATTGATTTAAGAAAAATTTAGTTAGTTTTTGAGAAGGGTTGCCACACGCTAAAATTATAATTAAATTTATTTTAGTTAAGTAAGTAAAAATGATAAAATAAACGAGTTGATAAAATGTTGTTAGAAAACATAAATTTAAGAATAGTGCAAATCAATAAACTTTTGAGAAGGGTTGCCACCTGCTAATAATTTTTGAATTATCAAGTAGAAATGACAAAACAGAAAACTGATAAAATATCTATAGAATTCATAGATTTAACAAAGTTGCCAGTATTATAAGTTTTCAAAAATGGTTGCCACTTGCTCAAAATTTCATTTATAGATGAAATTTTGTTTTGAGTAAAGAAAGTTAAGAAACGTGCCAAGCTACTTAGTTTCTGAAAAGGGTTGCCACCTGCAAAAAAATTTAAAAATAAAAATTTTAAATTTGAAAATTTTTTCAAGTTAAAAAATGTTTATACTGAAATACATATAAGGATTTGGCGAGGATTACTCTCTATAAGGATCAAGTTGAGAATATATTTTACAAGGAACATCAAGTGTTAGATATAAAATAAGTGAAATAGTACGATGATGTTATCAAAATAGACAGAAAGAGAGAAATGGAACATTGCTGTTCTTTGCTAAATCAATTTGAAAAAAAAAAACGGAAATGTAAAGAGGTTGCCTGACGTGGAGAAAGGTTGCCGTTTGTTTTGAAAATCTTGGCCATTTAGAAATTTTTGTATTTTTCATCACTATGTTCTTGTACACAAATCTTTAAATAATAATTCGTTGGATGAAAAAATTTTAAAAAAAAATATGGTTTATTTAAAACATGAAACAAAGCAATCATTTCATGTTGCAGAAAATTTGAGGACATTAAAATTTAATGTTTTGAGTTCAAAGTTGTAATATTTCAATTTTTTTTATTAGGTTATATGGCAATCTAGCAAACGTTGTAAATTTAGCTCGAAGACAATTACCCGCAAACATTAAAATTTAGCAATCAAAGCCGAATTACAATTTTTATTTCGCCACATTTTTTATATGGTTTTTTTATAATATTTTTGGGCGCCCGACTTGGCATGACAAAACCAAAACTAAATAGTTAGGCATAAATAAATCAGGTACAATCAGTTGGGTGACAAAGTGTAAACACGATTGTCAACAGCAGCTGTAAATCTTATACAAATCACGAGCGTGAAAAATCACCAAAACCCAAACAAACACAAAAACTGACGAAATCGCAAAAAGCGAACAGCAAAATAGCCAAGAATAGAGCGAAAATATCGAAACCACAGAAATATTTAATAATGAATGCAAAATTTGCATTAGATTCGTTAGTGAGACTGGCAGCGCCAGCAAGATCACCACGGCGCCGAGCGAGGAGCGGAGAGAGGACGGCGTATTGACCGCAAACTGTTGCACAGCATTTTAGTGCTGCCATTAAAAGCAAAGCAAAGCAAATATGCTTATGCGACATTAAAAAAATATATATAAAATTTAGGAAAAATCGGAAAATGCATAAACCGCGGTTTAATGTGAAAAATTGAAAATTTGCTGTGACACGAATTTCGTACGCTTCAGTTTCGCTCAAATTTGGAGTGAGCCAAAAAAGAGTAATAAAGCAAATAAAATAAAAAAATGAATAATAATGGCAATAAATAATGTAAAATGTGAGAAAATTGCTTTAGGCTTTATACTTTACATGAAAAATTCTCAAAAAACGAATGAAAATGTTATATCAATAAAAAAAGTCATAAAAGATTATATTTTGTGCATTCAAGTCGGTTTATTGAAATCTTAACCAAACTGCGGACTTTGAATTTTTCGTAATTTTTTTACATTTGATTAATTAATAATTTGAAAATATTAGGTGCAACAAAATATCAATCAAAATATATAAGAAAATAGTAAAATGTAGAAAATTTGTTTTAATGTGAGTGAAAATGTATTTTTTGGTCAGTCCGACTCAATTTTGATCAGATTATATATTAATAAAAGTAAAGTTATAGCAGAAATTTGACGTTCAGACGTTTCGGAATACGAACACGAATACGGATAGTTTACCCAGCCGTTTCCTATACAATTGGGTCTACATAACCAAAACATATCCGGTTTTATAAGCAGCCAAGGACTGTCAATTCGACAGCATTTCTCACAATACTACTTCCTATACTATATTAAAAATATAATAATTGCGTATTCTTCAAAACCAAGGATATCAGCAATAATATTAAAAAACTGATAAAAATAAATAAATGTATGAAAAATATGCGTATATTGAGAAAAAAGTTCAAAGCTAATGCCAAAGAGCCAAGCAAATCAGTTCTTTAAACGCGCAATTCGCTAGACAATCAGTTAAACCGTCAGCGCTGCAGCTTGTCAGTTGGTTTAGTGCATTTCGGCTAACATGCAGATATGCAGATATGAATGTGTATATGTATGTCGTTGCTATGAAATTCACGATTGCACTTGTCACATTACTCAATCGCAAGTGCAGCAAATCAAGCATGAAAATGCTCGAGTTTCGCTTGAATGAGTATGTGCGTGTGTGTGTGTCTGTATAAGTGCTTACTTAGTCATGTTGCCCAGTTTGTGGTGGCGGTTGTCGTGGTTTTGGTTGCTGTCATTGTATGTTGGTGCTTGTGCTGGTGGCTTTGGTGTTGACATGTGCCATGCAGTGTGCGCGTGCGCGTCAAAATAAAACGAAAATATGCAGTTCGACGGAAACGTGCAACACGAAAACTTGTACAGTTCAAAAAGGCAGAAAAACGTATCACAAAAATAAAAGAATTTTTGTTGCAAGCAATTGTGTGGCGACATTTGGATTTATTTACTTTGATAAAGTGCATTTTGGGGTTAATAATGATAGTAATAATAATAAAAATAATAATAATAATATTAATAATAATAAATATTAAAAACTATAAGAAGAAGAAGAAGATAAATATTAAATCTGTTTCCGTACTCAATAAATCCCAAATTTAAGGTAGATGACATCATCCATATGATCTTTATCGTGTGATATAAATATTGCTTGCTGGTTATGTTAAATAATATTATTGTAATAAAAAGGATGTGGCTTCACACTGTCTAATATCCATGTAATAATGTATAACATCTACTACCATTGAAATGTGATCACATCATGATTCGTCATATGTATACAATTTAATTGGGATATTATAAAAATCTTATTTTACAGGAGGTTTTTATTACCACATACACATCATATTATGAATCGTCATATGACAATAATGAAACGGTATATTATAATAATATAACATCATGCGAAATGCTTATAAATCAATTGATATGTTATAAAAACCCTAATTTGTACGCTCATCAACAAATATTTTACCACATAACCACGTCACATGATTAAACATCATATGATATTTATATCACATGTAGGGAAATTATTATTGAAATCGTATAAAAACCTTTTGCTATTCGCTTTCAAGTATTTTTTATCACATATGCACATCACATGATAAATCGTCATATGATAATAATATAACATGATGCCAAATGATTGCAAACCAGTTGATATATAAAAATTTCATATTATCCGTATTCTAACAAAATTTTCAACACAATATCACATCACACGATGAAACATATTATGACATGAAACCCATCATATGATGCTTTAAAATCTATTGATATGTTATAAAATTAATTAATTGTTCTCTCATCATCAAATTTTCCAACATAAAACAACATCACATGTTGAAGCGTCATATGATATTTTATCACATGTTACGAAAATATAGCACAAAATCAGATAAATATTGCTAAAAATGCCGTGTGCTTGCAAACGCAACTTAATTTCATAAAACAGTGTTCCATATGTGTACAGCATTCGGCGAATAATCATGTGAAATGTATATCACCTGCCAGAAAATCATTGCATTATCACCATATTTAAGATGTAATATCAAGCGCTGCCACACAAAAACTTAAAAATTATCATTTTTAATCTCTAGTAAGTGGTTGTACATATGTATATCCTATTCAGCTGATTAAAATTTCATTTAATTTGTGAATTTTTAGGGGGCTTACTTGAGACACGAAAAGTGTAATTGCAATTATGCTTCCTTCTGGTATCTAAATATTCACTAATTTTGTAAAATTAACATAAAACTCATGCATAAGATTTCGTATATATTTATTCCCTAATCAAAGAAAAAAGAGACTGATGCCAGTCGCCGATTTTCGCTTTTAAATCTTCTGATTTCTCAGCTAGCAGACATTATTTTACTCACACCCATTTCTCTTACAACCTAACCTCCTCCTTTATAACACTTACAAGCTCACACATAAATATCGGAATATCTGCATTCATATATTTTTTGCCAACATAACCAAAATTGTACGAAATAGCAACACCAATCAGCTTAAGGCTTCATAATTAAAGTTGTTTATTAAGTGTTGCGAAAATTAGTCTGCAATGCATTTTATCGTTTCATAAAATACTGAAATAATTAGCAGAATTTTTATTACATCCACACATATGTACATAAGCGTGTCTTATGCAAGCCTGCACCACGTTGCGCCACGGTTAAGCGGTTAAAGATGCATTAAAATTGAGTTTTAGTATTTACATAATAAATTTCTGCAGCCGTAAAGATTTCCAATAAATTTCACTTAATTAAATTACATGTAACTTAATATATTAAGTGCCAGACTTTAATGCTCACTGAAACTTTAGAGATTATTTTTTAGTAATTTATATTTACAACTTCTGTTTTATTAAGGGCATTGGTGGTAATTAGTTGCGATTTGGCTGGCAGGATTCGTAAGTAAAAGTTATTTGAATGGTGTGCGGGGGAAAATAATTGAAAGCAGACGAGTTTTGTATGAAACATTTGTATATATATTAAAAAGACAATTATCACGTTTCCTTTTTATAATTTATGAAGGGATTTCAAGGGGTTTTCTCGGCTAAAAAACAGCCTTCTTTTAAAAATTTTTTTCTCAAATAAAAATTAAAATATTTTATTAGAAATTTTCTTACAAACATACACTATTAGCAAAAAAATTCTGAAATTTTTGGAAAACCATATTTCAAACTCGGCAATTGCCACGCCATTTCCGATCACTCCTCGGAAAAAGAGATGCATTCCGGTTGGCAGGATAATTCTTTACAAGATCATCTATAGTGAAAAAATTCGTATTTTCATTAAAACCTTAACTTAGAATTTGGATAATGAAAAAAAAAGATACTGAAAATTGGATTTTTGCTGGACACTTTTAGAAAAAATAAAAACTTCAGTCAAAATTTCCCGAAATTTTTTTCCAAATAGTTGTTTTATCGAAAAAAAATCTTCGTCCAAGGCTTTAGGAATTGAATCTCAAAGATTTGTGTAAAAGTTCATTAAGAACAGTGCAGTAGTTCTGGAGAAATCTCGCCAACCGACTTCAAAGCACAGTTTCGAGAAAAACGGGCTTAAAGACGGCGCACTTAGCCTAGCTAGCCTCGAGCGCGCAAGTTCTCAAGGCTGTATCTCCGAAGCTATTAGTCGGATCAACTTGAAAATTTAGGGCAATATTCTAGAGGTGTTGTATCTATTAATATATTATATGGAACTAACCGTCGAATATTTCACTTTAAATAAATTTAGGTATTACTACATTTTGTTAACATTCATCCTGGCTTGGCACCCCGTTGGTGCATGTCTATGCTAAATATCAGCTACCAGTGCCTTAAACCTTTCAAAAAAAAAAAAATGTGTGTACAACATTTAGAAAGAATTAACATATTTTTTAGTGTTATAATGCACTTTAAATGTGTACTCACAAAAATACCAAAATGTGCCTTCAAGTACTATATGCATGTGAGTAAAAGAGGAGTACGTGCGAAAAAGTTAGCATTACAGAACCGCCGAAGTATGGGAATAGTGTGCATTACCGAAATAATATTTCTGGTAATGAAGACTCAAAACAGAAAAAATATAAGCAAATGTATATTACCGACGATTATAGCACATGGTTGCATTGGCAATTTAGTCGCAGTGATTTATGATACATTTGTGCGATATTTGGTGAGCACGATTAACAATCTACACCGATGCAAGGGTATACACAAATGTGATTTAAAGCCAAATGAGTTGCTCCAGAAGTAACAACGATCATAATAAATAACAAATACATACATGAAGACACATATACCTGTGTGAGGAATGGGTATGTGTGCGTGTGATGGTGTGCATAGAAGAGCATGCATAATTGTAATGGCAAGTGAGATGGCAAAATCGTGCCCGCGGGCGCTTTGCAATTGCGCATCGTTAAAATAAAAGTGCGCACAGTGCAAATGCACACAAAAATCAAAAACAACAAGAGTAAATGCACACAAAAATCAACAACAACAAAAAAATCAAAAATACAAAGTGCATATTTAGTTAAAGATGCATTCGGTTTTATGGCAGGTTGATGCGATTTGAATTGGTTAATAGTTTGAAAAAACAACAACAACACATATTTAAAGTGCATAAAAAATAGAATAAAATAAAAATGACAACAATTTTTGTACAACGTGAACATGTGGTAAGGTTCTCACGAAAAAGTTAATGTTTATATATTTTTTTTTTTATTTTAAATTTAAATTGCAAGAAAATGTTGATTACCAAATTAATAAAAGCAAAATTAAACAAAATTGAAAAAAAAATGTGCTGCAAATTCTTGAATTATTTCAGTAAAAAGATTGGTTTTTTTGCGTCATTTAAAGTTAAAAAAATTATTGATATAATTATAAAAAAGCAACTATCAATAAAATAGTCATAATTTTTCATGATCCTAATTTATGAAAATATTAAAAAAAAAAATATAAACATTTGCTCAACTTTTTTTATTACCTTTTCTTAGTTTTTTTTATGTTTTTTTATTTAGTTTTTTTTTGATTTTATTCAGTTTTTTTTTTAATTTTTTTTTAGTTTTTAAGTTTTTTTTTAATTTTCGAAATATTGCATTGCAATTTGCTTAATGAATTTCAATTACCACGTGCCCCCTAGTTTTATTGCTCCTTACGACTTTCGCATATTTTTTTTCGTTTTTTTTTTAATCTCTTATTTTCCTTCTATCTTTTTGTGTTCGTTTTTCTATCAAATTACTTTATTTATTGATGTTATTGCTGGCGTTCGTGCTTTGTAAAATTTTCAATGCTCGTCTGTATGCATGTAAGCCAGCTGGTACGTGCACTTGTTATTGCTGGCATCGTTGTTTTCGCATTAATGCAACTTGCTGTTGTCTTGCAATCGCAACTTTGTTGCTAATAATTTTTCCAGCAACAATGTTGTATGCAAAATTGCACATTGATTGTGTGGGAGAATATGTGCACGTGTGTGTGTGTATCTAATTTAAAGATGAATGCAAATTATTGTTTGCTCTGGAGATATACGTATGTATGTACATGTATGGGAATAACAATTTACATACGAACCTATAATTACTATGAAATATTGAAAAATAAAACAATAAACAACTATGCTAATGTATTATAAGTAAGCTCCCGTGGTTGGGGTGGCTTAATTTTTGCTTGTTTATAATCAAGGCGCCCAGCATATCATATGGGAGAATAAAGAGGCAAAGTTGATAACATGATGATATTTTTGTAGAGGTATGTATATAGTATGCATATAATTAAGGTATTTAAATTCTTCTGATCTCGATACTAATCGATAATTTAAATTATCGATATTTTCTTGGATTTGGTGAAAAATATAAAAAACTTCTTTGAAATTTGCAAGAAAAAGTATTGACATCACTGGTCATATATACAAATAATTATCGATAACACATGTGGTATATTTATTTATCGAATTATCGACAATATTGATTTATAAAAATATCGATATTTTACACATTTTATCCATATAAGTAGTATTTTAAATTATTTTCTTCTGTGCATTTATCGATATTTTTATTTTATCGATACTTTTTCAAGGTCGCTGATAAACAAAAATGCTACTTATGAAATTTCCAAAAAAAATATATCGATATCACTAATAATATTTACAAATAATTATCGATAACACACGTATTATCCAATATTTTAAAACCAGACGGCAATTTTTTAATGATAAACATCTAAAACCGAAGTGCAGTTGTCTATAAGAATGGCTTAATAAATGTTTTAGAAGTCGATTATGTATTTATCGAATTATCGATAATATTGATTTATACAAATATCGATATTTTACACATATTATGCGTAAGAGCTATGTTTAAATTTTAAAAGCAGGTATCAATTTTATATTGACTTACGGCTGAAATAGAGGTCCAATTGTCTACTATAATGGGTTATATAGCTGTTATAGAAATTCAATACTTTAAAATAGAACTATCGATATTGATGACTAAAAATACCGATTTTTCACACATACCTGAAATTAGTAGCATATTCTATATTCTCTCGTCTCAATTATAATCGATATATTTGGCTTACCGATATTTGTTTGGTGTTACGGATAAATATAAGTACTGCTTATTGAAATTTGCAAGAAAAAAATATCGATATCACTAGTCTTATTCACAAATAAGTACAGACGTAATTATATAGGTGGATTAGAGGTATAATTGTCTAATGGAATACTAGATTATTTTCTAATCGAATTATCGAAAATATTTTGTACAAAAAATATCGATATTACAAGTCGCTGCATAAATATTTCCATAGCTCCGGCAAGTCGAAAACTATAATCACTACATATCACGCGATGAGTTACGTCAAATTAAATCCGTTTTGAATAATCAAGATTTATCGATGAAATACTTATGTATATCCAATTGATAATCGTCTTCTAAGTATAAATAACTGGCAGAAAGGCATGTAGAATTCTATTAATCCATAATCTTACCAAAAAATATTTATGGGATAAGGAGATCTCATTGGAAAGTTGGATAAAATGCTTGCGTACTGCAAGATATTATCGTGTGCTAAAACAAAGTAGGTAGTTAAAATATATAGACCAAGTATCTTGTCAAGTTCAAGAAATTTGCATAAAGAGTATTTATAGGTTTCGATATTTCATGAAACTAGTATGTTCCAGAGACTTCTCTGAAACATTTAAAAAAAAAAAAAGAAATAGTGAACAGAACTGACTACGCTTGCCACTTCAGAGGCTCAAGAGCGGAGGCTTATAATCTTATTGGAAAATGAGATGGAGTACCAGCTGAACTGAAGAATCCTTGTTTTAAATAAATGGCAATAATGCTTGCGAAAAGAAGTCTACGATTTCTATACAACTTTTACTTGTGAATGCTTTTCCAAAATAAAATACACCAAGTTTGAAGATTCGATATGCAACGCTTGGGCCTGATTTAAAAAAAAAAAAACAATACAACTATGGTAAGTTGCGAATAAATTAAATGTAATTAATTCTATGCAAAATTATGAAAGTTTTTGCTTGCTACTTGCTCAGCTGATGAAATGAATGAAAAGACTGCAATAGTCTCAGAAGAGCATCATCTGCATAATGATTGTGTGGTTTATTTGTTCGATTTGCAAATAATTCAGACTCACTTGCAATACAGCTGACTGTGGCGACAAAAATCTGCGCTGCAATTGTTGCAGGGAAAAGCCGTATGGCCACAAATTGAAGATGTTTATCGCAGTCGAGTTGCATTGTTGTTGTGATTTTGGCATAATTCCACGTATTCTATTTAACGGGTGATTTTTTAAGAGCTTGATAACTTTTTAAAAAAAAAAAACGCATAAAATTTGCAAAATCTCATCGGTTCTTTATTTGAAACGTTAGATTGGTTCATGACATTTACTTTTTGAAGATAATTTCATTTAAATGTTGACCGCGGCTGCGTCTTAGGTGGTCCATTCGGAAAGTCCAATTTTGGGCAACTTTTTCGAGCATTTCGGCCGGAATAGCCCGAATTTCTTCGGAAATGTTGTCTTCCAAAGCTGGAATAGTTGCTGGCTTATTTCTGTAGACTTTAGACTTGACGTAGCCCCACAAAAAATAGTCTAAAGGCGTTAAATCGCATGATCTTGGTGGCCAACTTACGGGTCCATTTCTTGAGATGAATTGTTGTCCGAAGTTTTCCCTCAAAATGGCCATAGAATCGCGAGCTGTGTGGCATGTAGCGCCATCTTGTTGAAACCACATGTCAACCAAGTTCAGTTCTTCCATTTTTGGCAACAAAAAGTTTGTTAGCATCGAACGATAGCGATCGCCATTCACCGTAACGTTGCGTCCAACAGCATCTTTGAAAAAATACGGTCCAATGATTCCACCAGCGTACAAACCACACCAAACAGTGCATTTTTCGGGATGCATGGGCAGTTCTTGAACGGCTTCTGGTTGCTCTTCACCCCAAATGCGGCAATTTTGCTTATTTACGTAGCCATTCAACCAGAAATGAGCCTCATCGCTCATCGGACACGGACGCGAAACACATTTCGAACCGAACACTGATTTTGGTAATAAAATTCAATGATTTGCAAGCGTTGCTCGTTAGTAAGTCTATTCATGATGAAATGTCAAAGCATACTGAGCATCTTTCTCTTTGACACCATGTCTGACATCCCACGTGATCTGTCAAATACTACTGCATGAAAATCCTAACCTCAAAAAAATCACCCGTTAAATTTGTAACGGCGAAAAAAGATAGCGAGCAGAGATGCGATAAGTCTTCGATTTTTTTCGAAATGCATCCAGCAATGAAATTTAGAAGAGCGATTGCTTAAAGTAGACGCGAACGCGAATATGAGCACAGGTAAGATATGAGTAGGTAATTGACGCCAGTAATTGCACTGTAGAGCAGACTGGTAGTAAATGAGTAACTGTGGAAAACATCACGCCTCATATCACTTCAAAAATATGGCCTACATTTAGGGTTCCGGTAAGAATTCTGGCTGATGAACTCATTAAAATAATATGTGTTGCTAATAATACCACGAATGCAAGGTACAATCATCGGCAAAAAACTTTTCATATTTCTTTCTTAGAATTTTTTTGATGAAATGTAGTCTACATTTAGGCTGACTATAAGGTTTGTCATAGTGGTTGCTGTTTATATTGATATTTAAAGTGATTTGGCATAAGCAGAATAAACATTAAATGACTTAAAAATCTGTCTAATAAAATATTTAATTCGTTATTATCTGATCTCAGCATTATAGAATCGAATGTTGTATGCTTTTGGGATGAGCTTGGAATTTTATAATAATATTGTGAATAAAGTCAATCCTGAGAGTAAAATAAATTAGTTTTTAGTATCTTGATTGACATTTGATTATATTCGAAAGAAATTTGTATATAAAATCAAGTCTTTTGTGGTAGAAAATAAAACGTTGCCTACCTTTAGGGTGAAACTTATATTTCGAAAGCATTATTCTTATAATAATTAGAAACAGAATATTAAACATCTGATCTCAACCACTTGCTTGGAATTTTATATGCAATTACTTTAAATTTTTAGGAAGAAAATAAAACGTTGCCTACCTTTAGGGTGATACTAATTTTTAGAATGCACTATTTTTATTATAAGTTGAAACATACCGTTAAAAATTAGATCTCAGCTACATTATAATGTAATTTTATAAACAATTACTTTAAATTTTCAAGAAAAAAATGAAACTTTGCCTACCTTTAGGGTGTTATTCATATTGTGAATTCATTATATTTGAAGCGGACCTTTAAAATTTCTGATCTTGACCATAATGTAATAAAATTTTACATAAAATTATTATGTGAAATTTTTTGAAATAATGTAAAACGTTGCCTATATTTAGGGTGATAATAATTTAATAATATAATAATAATTTAATAAAAGCATTATTTTTATAATAATTTTAAGTAGATCTATAAAATTTCTGATTCTGATTACGTTATAAGAAAATTTAATCTAAAATTATGACTTTTGTAAAAAGTAAATAATATGTTGCCTACATTTAGGGCGATCATGAGTTATAAAAAGCATTACATTTGTAATAATTTGAATTAGAGCGTTAAAGCTTCTGATCTTGATTATATTAGAATGAAATTTAATATGAAATTATACGAGATTTTTAGAAATAAAGTGAAACGTTGCTTAGTTTGAAGAATTTGTAAAAAAGAAAATAAAATGTTGCCTACATTTAGGGGGATAGTAATTTTTGAAAAGTATTATGTCTATAATACTTTGTAGAATAATGAAATCTGTATAATAAATTTCTATCTCTTTTTAAATTAGCATCAGCGACTAACGAGCGAGACACTGTTGCTCTTGCTGACACATATTTCTTTCGCACAACACCAACAACAAAGCAAGAAATATGCAAAAGTAAATAGAAATCATTGATGTCGATCGCTATCAGAAAGCGAATTTGCGCAAACTGCAAGTAATAACTTTTATTTATTTATTTATTTTCTCTTTCACGAGTATTTCTAGTTGCTCGCCGCTTTGTCCCCGCCACAACTGGCGTGTAACTGTTGATGCGCACAGGTAGTTATTGGCGGCTGTCACATAGCCGCTAGATAATCATATTTGCAGTATTTTATAAATTGCATGTTGCTGCAACACTAATACAACAACAACAATGCCAATACAATGGCCATTAGTGCGACCGGCTTGGTTTTGTTGTTGCTGCAGTTTTTCTTCGTTTCGGCTTTGTTGTGATCGAAAAGCGAAAAATGGAAATTTCAATTGCATTTCACTGCTGCTCGCACACGCTTCAAACGTCGGTCGAATGGTTTTTGTTTGTTGTTGTTGTTGCTTTCGGGTTTTCACAGCATTTAGCGCGGACAGAAAGCTGGTCAGCGACAGTGGCAACTGTTGCGTATAAATAACTTTATTATAATGATTAACAGTGTTGCAGCAACGGCAGTGGCAGCGGCAGCCGGACGGGTTTGTTGTTGTTGGCAGTGGTGGCGCGCACTGACAGTTGGCGCGCGAAAACATCAATACTGGCAGCCGGCAGGTTGGCTCGTTGGTCGGCTGGCCATACTTTAATAGCCGATTGACTTGAGTGATAGGCCAACTGCCGCACAGCTGCCAACACGTGTGTTTGTATGTTTGTGTGTGTGTGCGTGTGTATTGATTGTTGTGGTGGCACTTGTTGCCGCTGGCAAGGCGTCTGTTGGTATGTCACTGCGTGTAAGCATCCCAGTTGCCGCCACCGTTGATGCCACCACATGATGATAATGCCGCACGGTTGCAAGGCATCTAATTTGATATCTCTTGTGGCATGAATGCGTGCTTTGATTTGCATTTGCATTTTTAGTGGCGCTTTAATGTGGCTGCGTAAAAGTGTTGCCCACAGGAAATGTGCGCCGTAAAAATTTGCAGTTGTTTGTGTATATGAGTGTGTGTGTGTGTCTACACTCTGTTGTGTGTGCTATGTGTGCCTGTGTGCGTGTGTTGCCTCCATAAATGCGACTTAGGCGGCACAAAACGCTTGCTGCCGCACCGCGTTTTTGTGATTGCAATATTTTATTGTGGCAATTGTTATGCAGTTATGTGGCAAGCGGGATTTATTCATCAGCACAATAAACCTGAAGTGCCTTCTGCTAATTTAATTGATGAGTCGATTTCGTTTTATCTCATTTGCTGCCATTTTTTGTTTGTTTTTCGCTGGCGTATTGGGTGTTTATTTTGTGAGCGGTGGCACTCGCTGATTGAGATCTCGTTATTGGAAAGGCAAGTGCGGCAGTTGTGGCGATTTCGAATTTGATCACTTTTGCTGATTTGTCGAACAATTCGATTGGCATATTATTGTGCAACATGCGATTGCCATAAGGAAACTTTCGCAAGAAAAAAAAAAAAAGATGCAAATTTAATTGAAATTAATAAATCATGGATTTCAGGAAAAAAAAATTAAGATTTGATGATGCTGCTCTCTAGGAATAATGGAAAATATGCGCAGATTGAGCGTTGGGATGTTTTGCAATCGGTGGTCAGGTAAATTTTGTTCATTTTTAGTAATATCTGAGTCATTAACCGCGGCTGATCTGGTGATAAACCTAATTTTATGTATATATTTGAGAAGATGCTTGAATGGAGGGCAATAGATTAGACTGGTTATTAAAATGATGGCTTAGACTGCTTATGAAAACGTTGGCTAAATGATGGTTTAGTCTCGTTAAAATTTGAAAGGGATTTTTTTTATTGAAGATACTTTGTCTTATTTTAAAATTTGCAGAACACTTGCTTAGTAATAGAAAAAGCATGCTGTTTAATCTCTAGTTGATAAAAATGGCAGAAAGAATTAGTTTTGTGTCTTCTAGGCTTCATAAAATTGGTTTGAGTTGCAGCAGCGACCACTTGAAGCTTCTTTAATTAATTTTCAAAATTAATTCAATTTAATGGCTGAAGCGTATTAACAGCTGTTTATGGCCAGACGGCTAAGTGTTTGGTGTTTCCCCATATTTCTTATATAGAGAAGTCGTATACATATAGTGCAGTTATCTTTAGCTATACTGGAAAATTATTTGATAAAAACGTTCAGAGGCAGTGAGTTTTTGCTTCTTCTTGCTTCTAAAGCTTTTTCTCTATGCGTGAACCGTCGGTGATAAAATAGTTATAAAAATATTTTTCTCTGTCTTTTAAAGAATTGGAGACTTCAGTTTAATTTTTTTGTTGGCTTTTGAAGGCTAAAATAAAAAAAAAAAATTTAATGAAAGAAAATAATTTTTTTTTTTTATAAATTTTTAAAAGTAAATTTTGGGGGTAACAAACATACAAACAAACATACATACATACAAGTGAAGCTTATAAAAGCGTATTAAAAATAGCAGTTTTTCCATAAATTTTTAAAAATACTATTATTATTATTTTTTGTTTCACTTTCGAAAAATCGAGTTTTTTCTGTCTTGTCTTATTGTTTAACATTTCAAGAATATGTCCTTAAAATTTAAGTCGATAGAAGTAATATTCTCAGAGTTATCGTCTTATTAGTCTCCTAGCCTTTAACGCTCTAACTCTAACAGCTGAGGGCGGTCGAGATAGAAGTGCAGCTGAGAATGCGTTTTTCTCAAAACTACTTTTTCAAAGTCCATACTCACTGTCATTTCAAAACCACTTGATCGATTTATTTCAAACTTTGAACACATATTCAACATATAAAATACCGCCCCCGAAAGTTTATTAAATAATTTTTTTTTTTCAGTAAGGGTGTTTTCCATCCACAAAATGGCGGAATTTTTAGTGAAAAATAACAGTTTACACTTTAGATGGCCGCCAAACATTTTTGAATGCAAAAAAAAAAAAAAATTGAAAAAATTATCAGAGAACGTTGGAGGGAAGATTTGATTATAGTTTAACTAATTTTTCTTGGTTTTTTATTTTCGGATAATTTCCAGCCGAGTTATGGTGAACACCGAAAGTGTTTTTTTCTCAAGACGTTCTGGGGAAAGCACTGTTACCGGCTTATGCCTCAAGATTTCTGGATAAAAAAAATTACCTTACATTGTCAAAGTGTGCTCTATAATGTACAAAAGACCCGAATAAAATTACTCAATCCAGATTTGAGAAAAAAATTCACAAAAAAAGTCTTTTTTTTAACCCCCCCCCCGAGTCGCCCTATCCAAACCTTTGGTTTATAAATAACACCCGAAAAATCAAGAATGTTTTCCCCCTGCCTGCAAAACAAGAAAGCAAAACAAACCAACGGGTTTAAAAACAAAATTTTTTCCCAAAAAATTAAAAATTAAAAATTTTTAAAAAAGGTGACTATTTTGGGCTCGAAGGAAGCCTACTTTCAAGGCGCTAATAAAGAAGAATACCAACATTTTCTATGGATCGACTCAACACATTTTGGGTAAAAATTTTTGGGAAAAAGCTTTGGAATTTTTAAAAGTTTTTTTGGCCAAAAATTTGGGAATTTTTGTAAAAATTTGTTAGTTTCGGGAGTTCTTTTGTCAGTCCGAGTAAAGTTTTGGGTAAATTTTTGGGTAAAGTTTTGGGTTAAAAAGTTTTTTTGGGGTAAAGTTTTTTCTATGAATGTAAAAATTCATTTCCGAGTTCTTTTGTCATTTCCGAGTAAAATTTGACATAAAGCAGAAAAACAGTTAATTTTCGAATGGTCGATACAGATGAACACTTCATACATTGCATACAACAAATAGTCAAATAAATTATAGAATACTTTCTTTTTCAAAAAAGTATATTTTTTATGCAGAATTTCAAAAGTTTTATAAAAATATTAGTTTGAAATATGTAAGCTCTGGCATAGTTGACACATGAGTTGAAAACCATAAAGAATTGGTGCAGATTTTTAATATAAAGATTAGTACAAAGGAGTAACAAATACATTTTTACACAATTAATTAATAATTATAAAATTATTTATAAAAATCTTGAATTTGAAAAAAATCTTTAAATTAAATTACTAAATGCCACATTTTGTGGGCGTTTCTACAAACTTAAACTTGCCATTTTCAGACGAAGTCAGTCGAATTGGAAGCTGATATTTAAAAGCTTTTCGTAAATCAAATAATAATGAGTAATTAACAAATTAAAAATTTAATCAAAACTACAGAAATCGCAACTTTTGATACACTCAAGTTATAAGGGCAAAAAAAAAAGCAAGCTTATTTGATTAAAGCACAGCGAACGCCCCGAATATGGCAACATTGTAAGCATTTATCACACCAATATATGTGCATAAGAGTGAAACACATACACATATGTCTGTGTGTGTGTGAGTTTTTCAATCAAAAGCGCTTTTAAATAGCCTGCAAGCGCTTAAGAATCAGTGACTTGACGTGAGTTGAGTGCAGTTGAGCCGAGTTGAGTCATGCGTGTCGGAATGCGGAGCAATTATTTAGTGCTACTAACTATAAAGCAACAACAACAGCAAGCTGCACGTATGTATATATAAACTATTAGTCCCACTAATGCCACACTGACTACTGCATACCATTAGAGAACACACAGACGCGCACACTCCACTGCACTTAGCGAGCATTTAAAATGAAGCAACAACAAATGCTGAGCAAGCATAGACGAAAGACTTAAGACCCAAACTCGTGCAGTTGCGGCGCAAATGGACGGCAAATTACGATGCTAAATCGCCGGCAATTATTATGAGCCAGAAAGGGAAAAAAAAAATTTGAAAAAAATACGCTAAAATGCATAATAAAACCCAACAACAACAACAAAAAAATACAACAACAAAAGCGCTACTCACTGGACGTAGCGTAGTTGGGCCGATGTGTTGCGACGCCCGCGCAACGCAGCGTGCAAAATGCTGCTAAAATCAACAACAAAGTTGAGCGCTGCAACAGCAACAACAATAACAAGAAATTGAAATCAACAAAAACAAAAAAAAAAAAAAAAAAACAAATTTACTGCAATATGGCAACTCAGCATCTCCACCAGCGCTAACATGGCATATAAAATATTTACAGCAACAACATTACCAACAAACACCTGTTGCGCCGCCGACATCAATGACACTAACAACAAAGCGCTAGCACGCATTCTGGTGCACTTAACCTGGAAAAATGCGTTTAGTATGCGCTGTTGATGGTCGGCAGCCGCGGCGCCACCTACATATGCGCCTACAAACCCCCTCACACACACACACAACACACACGTACACAGCTGCCTACACCTAAAGTACACTTGTTGCAGTTTAGTTAAACAGCAAGCGGCCTATGTTGTTGCCACACGCTGGCGCACATGTCTATGGTGTTGCTGTTGCTGTTGTTTGTACAAACCTCGTTCGTGTGTATGTAAATGCCGCTTGCCACATGCCACTTGTATGTTGTATTGGCAGGCTGACAGCGGCACGTACGCATCACTAATGCGCGCTCGACGCGACCGGCTGCGTGTGCTGCCACAGCTGCAGCAGCTGTTGGCTGATCGACGACAAAGCGATTTGGATCTCAAGCGATCTGTGCAACTATGCAAACGAGCCAAAGCAAGAACAACAACAAAAAGCGGTGGCAAAGCAATAGAAACATCGTTTTCTAACTGTTGTCCGCAGACAGCGCCAACCAGTGATCTTCGAGTGCCGCGCTATCACCGCCACCATCATCAGCATCAGCGCCGTCATCATCATCATCATGCGGCTGCAACAAAGTCGAGTGCCGTTGCCTACTGCTGTGCGCCGAGTGACGTTTAGTTGTTTGCAAAACTTATTGATGTTTGTCGCTGAGCTCAACAAGCCAAGTACAACAAATAACAACAACTCTATCGCCATCGCGTTGTAGTTACGCTGGTGGACACTTGTTGTGTGTTGCGCTTCGATGTTAAAGAGTTTTGCTTGCTGCCACCAACAGTGGCAATGATTGTTGTGATGTTCTTGTTGTTGTTGTTATGCTTGTTAAGGCTGATGTTAAGCGCTTTGCACTTGTCGTAGCTGGGGTAAAATAATAAAAAGTGTGGAACGAGATCACCAGCTGATTACAGTAACAACTGTATTCGTTGTGTTAGTCACTTGACGAAATCTTTGCAAGTTAGCCCATTTGTACTAAAAAGTGTGTTATAGTAGTTTTTAGTACATTAAAGTTTCTATTTAAGTTTTTTAAGGCTATACCGATTTTTAGTACATATTTTTAAACTTCGTTTTGCTTAGAAAACTATTTTGCTTTATAGGGCCATACCGTTTTTTAGGTCACACTTTTAGGTCACAAACTCTAGAAAAATTATTAGTACACATACATTATAAGACTATTCCCGATTTCTAGTACATATTGTAACACCTAATTTTGTCAATACTTTTCCCCAAAATTAAGAAATAGCGCTATTTTCTGTGTAATTAAAAAAAATTTAGTACATATTTTTAGTACAAGCTTCATAAAATTATTTGAATTTTTAGTACATTAATTTTGCAAAATATTAAGAAAGATCGGTATTTACGGTGTAATTTTTACTATTTTAGTAACATTTTTTGTACAAGTTTTATACAACCAATCGAGTTTTTTCTACGTACTTCTAACTAAATATGATGAAGGAGCGCTATTTACGGCGTAATTTTCACAAACGTATTTTAGTACATATTTTTAGTACATGGTTTATTTCATCATAACCATTTTTAAAAAAGAAACCTTTTTTTAATAAAAGTTTTTAGTATATATTTTTAGTACAACTTTTATGCTGCTAATCAAAATTTTTTAGAACATGCTTGAACTTTAAATCTTGTCAACAAAATATAAATGTTAAGAAATTTCCCATATTTCCGATGCAATTTTTAGAAACATATTTTAGTACTTATTTTTACTACTTATTTTATTTTTTGCTTTTAACAAAAAGTTTTTTGAAAGGTGTAATTTTAAAAGGTTTTTTAAAAAAAATTTTAGTACATATTTTTAAAAGTAAAAAATTTTTAAAAGGAAGAAAATTTTTTTAAAAATTATTTAAAATATAAATTTAAATATTTTTTGGGGAAAAGAAAATTTTATGATTTTTTAAAATTGGTTAAAACAGAAAAAAAAAACAATTTTTAAAACCTTTTTTTAATTAAAAAAAAAAAAATTTTTAACTTTTTGGCAAAGGTTTTCAAAAATCCTTTTTAAAACAAAAAATTTTACAAAAAAATGTTTTGTTAGTACAAAGATTTTCTAAATACATGCAAATGAGTAAAATTTTTCAGTTGTTTATGTATATAATTTTTGTACATTTTTAGTACACAATGAATTTTAAGGTTTTTTCATACTGAAACATATTATTGTACTTTTAATTAAACAAAAAGTTTGAATTCTTTGCAACTTGTAAAGGGTTGCATAAAAAATTTACTTTTTAGTACAAATCTCAGGATTTCTGAACTACTTGTATGAATTATTACTTTCAAGAGCGAAACAGAAATCATTTATTGTGCTCATTGATTTTAAATTAATACTTTTATAGCCTTGAATTTAGTACTTTTTTAGTACTATTTTTTGGAACAAGATTTTTTTGCAATTAAATTTTTTAAAAGGTTAAATTTTTAATTTTACTAAGTTTTAGTCCTAATTTTTTTTGGCAAAACTGGGGATTTTTATATTATCTTTTGAGTACTAATTTCTGGTAATGTATTTAACTTATCCAAAAAAATAAAATAAAATAAATGAAAATAATAAAGGTTTGCCTTAAAAATTTTGGTTAATATTTAGTACACACACTCACAAACAGTTATAGTAGAAACTAAAATTCAGCAGAACAGCTAGCCCTTTTCTGAGTAGAATAAAGCTCACATAATTTTCAGAATATTCAGGAGCTTTAAGCATGGACACAATCAGAAAATATTTCAGAATAATCTAGCTTCTTGCCAGTTCTAATGCGCTCATGCAAATAATATGTGGTCTAGCAGGTGTTAATGCTATTTCGCCCGAGCAAATGCCTATCTTCGTGGTGTTGTGAAGTTTATGTTTGCACTTGAGGCTACGCACTCACTACTACTAAGCTTGGTCGGCGAGACACCTGTTAATAAGAAGAAATATGGCCTTTATTGTCTTTTGGTGTATGATTGCTCTCTTCCTGCTTACTGCCGTTGCTGTGCCGCCGTGAGGTGCAAAAGACATTGCAAGTGTACAAAATGTGCAAACATGTTTGTATGTGTGTCAATTTTAACTTGCCGCAACCCACTTGCTGTCAAACAGAAGGAAATGCTCAATGAGCACACTCAAAATCTGGGGTCGTTGTCGTGCGCACATTCTAACACACACATACACACGTGCATACTATTAAGTCTGCAATTTTCGCTTGCTCAACTATTTTGCACTAAAATACGCGTTGGCATGTGTCATAAAAGCATAAGCGCTGATTTGCGCCGCTAAAAATGTCGAAAGCAGCTGCAGCTTCACAGCTGTGTTCTTTGAATATTTGTGGCAGCTTCGCTTATTTTTCGTCGATTTTATTCATATTTTCCATGCATTACACCTGTTTCGGTGTTACTGCTGCTCCAAATGCCAGCTGTAGGCCATAATGTGCCGCATATGCACCGGCCCACTGCCACTTAACTGGCTGGCATTGATGCGCTTGAATGCGCACAGCAAGTTTGGCGCTTAAGTCTTTCGTATGTCGATTTCATCAGATGTGTTGGTATGACGTCCACATGGACGTTTAATTCGGTATTTTTTGGAGTTTTTGCATTTTCCGCAGCATATTCTCACGATTTGTCTGCTAATTTGTTGAGCTCCTCGTTTTTGTTTTTCTAACGACGCATGCGCAGATGTGCGCGCTCATTGCGTTTGCCGATGGATTTTTCTGCGTCTTTCGAGTGATTTCCTCGGTCGCGTGGCGCCATTAAGTATTCGAAATATTCGTCGCTTTCGCATAAACTGCGAAACTTGCTAGTGCGTGATATGCCGTGCCAGCTGTTGCGCCAATTTGGTGCATAAATATTTTCAATAAATTTTAATCGCTTTTGATGCGTTTTTGCATTTTTAAGACGGCAAAAAATACTAGTTCGTTTTGATTTAACACATAAATATGTTTTTCGGTTTTTGTGGCGGGCATATAATTGTGTGGCAGCTGCATATTAATTTTAATTGACTTTGATTCCATTGCTCCAAAATTTGCATATTAAGCTTTTAATTAGAAAATTTTACATATTTTAAATGCTACGAACGTCGAAGTTGTTGCAGTTAGTGATTATTATTATCAATGACAAGTAATTGATTTCATTATGGCATTTGAATGTAATTATGGAAACAAAAAATAATAATATCAAATTACAGTGTAATGAGGTCAAATAGTCGGCATTAAAATGGTTTTGGTATGGTAATCGTAAGAGTGTTGAAAAATGTAATGGTAATTTTAGTGGTATTGATAATGTAATCATGATGATAATACCAAATACAATGTTAAATAACGGTAATCATAAGGGTTTTTAATTTGTAATCATTATTACTCATTATTACCGCATTTAACATTGTTTTGGTATTATCATCATTATTACAATTTCAATACCACTAAAATTACCATTACATTTTTTGAAATTGTAACCCTATTTAAAAATAAGCTAATGATAGAATAATCTTTTAATGTTATTACTTTGTAAAAATTGTAATTTAACATATGGAATAAATAATTAATTAGTCAATATAAAAATAAAGTAATAAGTTTTAACAAATGTAATTTATAGTATAACACAAACAATAATTGATGTATTGATAAAAATAATAATAAAAGTAATTTAAAAAAATTATAATAATATTGTACTGATAATTTTATTTTATGATAAAATAGTTGAATAAACTATTTTTTAAATCGTAAGTTATAAGAAGTTAAAATTATAATCAAATTTTAATGAAACTGGAGCAAAGATAAAATTTCTATATAGTATAATAGGTAATGCTAATGGTAATGTCTTGGAAAAGTAATAAAAACAATGTAATTTTGTTATTAATTGTATATGATTATGGAGATAATGGTAATTAAAGTAATGTAATGGTAATGTTATGGAAAAATAATGAAAACTGTAATTTGTTATTCAATGTATATAATTATGAGAGTAATGGTAATTATAAAAGTAATGGTAATGGTAATGTTTTGGAAAAAGTAATGAAAACAATGTAATTTTGTTATTTAATGTATATAGATTATGGAGAGTAATGGTAATATAAAAGTAATGGTAATGGTAATGTTTATGGAAAAAGTAATGAAAACAATGTAATTTTGTTATTAATTATATTGATTATGAAGAGTATGGTAATGGAAATGGTAATGATAATCAATACATTGATATAAATTTTTATAATTTATTTATTCAATGCAGTAATCCTTATTTAAATTGTAATGGTAATTACAAATAAATAGTTTTAATTATCTTCATGATAAATAAATTACTTATAATGTTCGTTCGAAAAGTATTTTGTTTATGAGTTACTAGTAATGCAAAGTAATGGACCTGAATGTAATGGTAAGGGTTAATTAGTAAAATATTAAATACTGATTTTCATATTATAAAATATAACTATTCAATACAGTATTGGTAATTTAATTTGTAATGGAAATTTTGGTTTTTTGGGTAATAAAAAACAATTTTTTCAAAAAAAACTGAATGTTTAAATTTTTTAATTATAAAAATTTTATTTTTTAAAATTTTTCGAATCAACAATGGTAATTTAAATTGTAAAGGTAATTAAAAAATTCTTTGGTAATTTAAAACAAAGGTAGTCTTACTGGTGTGATTTTGGAAACATTAATGAAAATAATAAGAAATTTTTGGTTTATGAGATATTGAAACGTGCAATAATAGCAATTTAAATATAATGGTAATGGTAATGGTAATCAGGACAATACAAAACCGATTTTATTTATAAAAATATAATTTTTAAAAAATTTTAATTTTAAAATTGTATTGCTTTTTGAAAATTTAAAAAATCTTTATCCCTTCAATTTTTATAATACTAAATAAAAACTTTTTTTTTTAAAAACTAAAGAAAAAAGGAGTAAATTAATAATCAATTTTTAACTTTTTCACAAAAAATCTTTAAGTTGTAAATACAAATTCTTTGCAACTGTTTATACCATAACTATTCGCAATTAAATTTCACCTACACACTTTTGTATGTATATAGACTGCATAATATATGATAAAACGCTGGTGCCACATTACCAAATAAATGCCGATGTTCCATGTACTTGTTGCCAAATGGTTGGTCATTTCTTGAGCCCTTATAGCCATTTTGTTGTCATTTAGTATTATAGTTATTATGTTTTGTTCAGAATTATTGTTGCTAATCATAGAAATAAGCATGCCAATCAAATGCTATACAAAAATCTATAAAAAATTAAAGTGAGTGCCGCTTTGTTATTTTTCCACAATCATACACAAACCAACAACGTTTGTGAAAAATGGGAAGAAAAAGGAGAAGCGTCTACAAGTTGGCAGACAATAGTGCAGCAGACGCTGAGCGTTGAGAAAATTGTGTGGCGTGGACATTTAGTTGCATGAGCCGCCAGAGTCAATGATTGGGCAGACAAGCTAATTCATACACCGGCAGCCAGCTGGTGAAGGCTAATTTATGTACAAATAGTGGTTAATTTAAGCACGAAATTCTAATAATTGGAAGGCGACATCCATGCGTCCACGTGATGCGCCCGGGATGTGTTGGCTTTTACCGCACCGAGTGGCTGGTGGTAATGTGACAGCATAATCACACGCTACGCCACCATGTGTACGTACTGCGGATGTATAATACAGCAGAAACAACAGCAATAATGACAAAAAAACAAAGAAAAGCAATAGCAACAACATCAGTTAGTATAGCCAAAAATTGCCGTTAAAATGAAAGAAAATTATAAAAAGTATGCGCTGGAGGAGACTCCTTGACTCGCGGCAGCAATTTCGCATGAGGCGAAGCAACAACAGTGAAGAGTTGGCAAACACAGTTAACGACAGTAAGGAAGTCGCTGCTGCACGAGTTGTGCGCTCGTATGTGATAAGCAATTTATTTTATTTACACAAAAAATGCGCGCTGTTCGGATTGGTGGGGGTGCTCGGACAGTTTTCAAGCAAAATAATACCTCACTTTTTGAAAGCTTGTAGCTACTCAGACACACTGCAACTTTTAGTTAAGAGAAATTGCGGAGTAATTATAATTAATTAGGATTGGTTGGGATTAGTCGAAAATTAATTTATAAATATCTAAAAAATAAAAGTTATTACTTTACAGTAACTGAAAGTTAATTGAAATAGTAATTTTTATTTGTAATTGTAGTGTAATTAAAGATGTAATTATAATTAAAAGAGTGACTGTAATCGTAATTGTAATTATGTTTGAAGTTTCAAAAAATCTCGCACTTATATATAAATATTTTCCATTGTAATTCTAACTGTAATTGTAATTGAAAGTGTGATTACAATTTTAATTGTACCCATAACTGTAAATATATTTAAAGCTTCAATCAATATTCTATTTGTAATTGTGATTCGAGTTTGAATTTGAAATTTAAATAATATTTTATTTGTAATTCTAATTGTAATTGTGTAATTATATTTGAAATGTCAATATAATTTACTTGTAAAAGTATTTGTAATAGTGATTGTAGATGCATTTCAATTAAAAAGTAAACAAGTAATTGTTATTGAAGGAAGTAATTGTAATTGTAATTGTACTTATAACTGTAATTGTATTTGAGATTTCAAAAAAGCGCGTCTTTGTAATTGTGATTAGAGCTATATTTTTAATTTAATATTCTTTTTTGTAACTTGAATTTGAATTTTAACTTTAATTGTAATTTAAAAAAGGTTTTAAATTTTAATGTTTTTTTTTAATTTCCTTTTAAATTTGGGGGGAAAAAAAAAAATTAATTAATTTATTTTTTTTTTGCAATTTGTCAAAACAGAAAAAAAATTTTTTTTAATTTTGCAACTTTTTTTTTTTGGAAAAATTTTTAATTTCAAAAAGTTTAAATTTAATTTTTTAATTAGTAATTGTAATTGAAAAAGTAATTGTAATTGTATTTGTAATTATATTTACAATTACAGAAAATGTCTTTTTTGTAGTTATGATTGGAGCTATGTTTGTAATTTAAATATATTTTAAATAGATTTTTTTTGTAATTTGAATTAGAATTTAACATTAATTGTAATTAAAATAGTAATTTCAGTTATACTTGTACTTATAACAGTACCATAAGATAATTAAAGGGTTTTAATCAAAGTTGCATTTGTGGTTATAAGTCGAACTGTATTTGATTTAAAATAATATAAATTTTTTTTTTGTAATTGTAATTGAAAGAGTAATTTGGGAATTTTTTTATAATTCCATTATTGTCAGCAAAACTTTTATTTGCAGCTGGATTTGCAATTTAAATAATATTTAATTTTTAATTGAATAAGTAATGGTAATTGTAATTATACTCATATTTGTAAATTTTATTTGGAATTTCAATCAAATTTGTAATTTTAATCTTATTATAATCCCTTTTGTGTAGGCAATATCTTAATTCAATAGAGTAAGGATAATAAACAAACAAATTATTTCATTAAAAACTTTAGCTAACTACTTATAAGGAAATTCAAAAATTAAATCGCATTCTTATAATTGACCACATCCAATTGCTAAGTCATATTGTGTAAATAAATTATTAATCACTAACAAACTAATCACCACTGTTGAACTACTTTTTTCACTTTCCCATCAACTATGTAACCAATCAAACAATATTCTATAAATAATTACATTTTTCTATCATTCACAACCATCTTGAAATACTGAAATTACTTGACCTGCTTGTACCTTTAAGTTATCGACATTATTGCCTATTTGCCTGACTGCATTCGACTGCTCACACTAACACACACAAAGTACATGAATTTATGAAATTTATTCGTGCATTTTCATGTCAAAATTTTTTCCAATATTCTTCCTACTTGGATGGGAAAATAAATTCGTTGCAGTACATCAAATTAAAATTCCAACACGGAAGCCTCAAAGTCGCCACTATTGTTATCGCAATGTTGTTGCTGTTGTAGTATTAGCTACCGACACAGTATGCAATACAAATTTTCAACACGTTCTCAGTGGTGGGTAACAAAAGCAAAAAATATTTTAAAAAAGATGCATACAAAAACAAAAGCAGCTCTAAAAACAAGTACAAAAGGAGGCAAGACAATTTTTTGTTAAAAAGAAAAGCTTGTGGTGCACACCTGTTCATGTCTCAACAGCAAATGTCTCAGCTGGGGAGAGTACAGTTCGTGCATACAGGGTGATGGGGAGGATGTAAAATTTCAAAGTAATAAATTTATAATGAAAGCTCAAAAAAAACAAACCCAAAGATAGTAAACAACAAAATAACAATAATAATCCATTAGCGCAACAACAATAGCAAATATTGAATGTAATTTCGCCAAAATCAAGCTTAAAAAAATCAACAATAAGAGGAGTTGCAGTAAAGGGAGTGCGAGAGCTGACTGCCATCAGAAAAAATTCATAGATTTGATATGTATACGTCAATATAACGGTGAATTGATACTTAGGATGCTTTTGCGTTTGTCAGGGAAGTAATGTTGACCTTAGATTCCTTATGTAATTATAACAAGGCATGTAATGATTATAGTACTTTAATTTATTGTACTTATTGTAGTAATTTCAATGCTGCCTATATATATTGGTATGAGTAAATACCGCTGAATATTATAGTATGGAGTGTAATGGTAATGGTTATTGGTAATTACATAATACATTTGGTATTGTGAATTTAATTACTATTGACATTTGAATTATAATCACCTCTTCATACATATGTAATAAAGTAAAAGTAGTCATGGTTGTAATTATTTGTAATGTAATGGTAATTTAATATATTACAAAGGATATATCATTATATCTGAATCAAAATTTAATTATATTTTAAAGCGATTTATACTTGGAATTGCATTATATTAATTTATTTAAATAGTAATTATATTTAATTACTTGGTACTGGGTCGTTAATGGGAAAAAAAAAATGTAAATTTTTTTTTAATTAAAAATTTGGAATTAGAATTTGTATTTGTTATTGTAATTTTAATTTTCATTTTTATTTTGTTTTTATATTTTTATTTGTAATGGTATTTGTATTTGTAATTGTAATTAAAATTGTGTTTTTTTTGTATTTTGTATTTTGTATTTTGTATTTTGTATTTTGTATTGGTATTTGTATTAGTAATTGAATTATATTGTTTTTGTAATGTATTTATATTTTATTTTTATTGATATTTGTATTTGTATTTGATTGGTATTTGCATTGGTATTTGTATTGATATTTGTATTGGTATTTGTATTAGTAATTCTAAATATATATATTTTTTTTGTATTTGTATTTGATTTTATTTCAATATTAGTAAAATCTGTCTACTAAAATTTTGGATGGTACTGTAATTGTATTTAAAAGTGTAATTGCATGGTACTTAGTATATTTATGTAATAAATTGCAAAAGTAATTGTAATTGCAATGCATTACAAAGCATTGGTGATCACATCTAAAGTAAAATGGGAATTTTAATTATAAAGTATTGTGTTGTATTTGCAATAGGTAATTCTTATGCAGTATGTAATTATGGTGTCAATACTAGACGATGTTGAAAATTTTTTTCTAATCGTAATTGTATGATATTTGCAATACTATTCGCAAATATATTTAATAGTATATTTGCAAGTGTAATTGTAATTCAAAGTGTAATGCACTACAAATATACTTGCAAATTCAATTGTAATTGAAACGATGTGCTCTATTGTAAATATAGTTTCATTACGATTTATTGACGTGTAATCTCTACTCAACCCACATTAGCTCTAACCAACTACTATTGTTTCCTACCACAACAATGAGTCTGCTCCATTTTTTTTTAAGATTTTTTCATTGTTGTTGCCTTTGCATAAATTTAGACTAGCGTTGCGCGCTGACTGCTCCTGCTCGTTGTCAATTTTTAGCTTTGTTTCCTTGTTTTTTTGTAACTATTTTTGCACTGCGCTTGCCGCTGATGCTGCACTTGATTCATTGCGCTTTTGTTGCATTCAACGTAATGTTGTTGTGTTCACCTGCGGCTCACAAGCTGCCATAAGTGCATCTTGTCGATTTTTCACTCAGCGTTTGGCATTGATTGAAGTTAGAAAAGCGCCTGTTGTGGTTGTGGGAGGCACGCCAACTGGCTGACTGGCAGCCCATCAACCCGGCAGCTCGGTTGCCCGGCGAGTCAAGCAAAATCTTTCGTTTGGCTGAAGCTGCAGCTCTACTGCACCCAAAGTCGTTTGTTGGATTTATGAAGATGCCAACAACAATGTAACATTCGACGTTTAGCCCGGCGCATACACATAACTGTGTTTG
The DNA here is from genome assembly GCA_027475135.1 of Bactrocera correcta. NCBI lineage: Eukaryota > Metazoa > Arthropoda > Insecta > Diptera > Tephritidae > Bactrocera > Bactrocera correcta. The sequence continues at coordinate 51,421,078 of CM050323.1, forward strand.
TGGGTCTGCTCGTCTGGCGGTTTGTCTATTTGCTTGACTTTTGCGGCAGCACTTGACTGGTGCCGTGCGCCGGTGCTTGCGCGCGACTTGATGGATGACAGCGTTGTCAGGCATACACGGTACTTTTGGTGTTTTTGGCTGCCTTCCGCCAACACTGCGCTCCCCTGCCTTTTTGCTACGTTTTATTGTTGTTTTGTGCCTGCTTGCCTGCCTGTCGTTCGTTTTATATATGTGGCGCGTCTGAGTGTTCGTGTGTATGTTCCCTTCGGTTTGGTTGTTTATGCGACTATTTGACTGACTGTCGACTGCAGACAAAATGTTTATGGCGCTTTAAAGTGACAACAACAACAAATTGTTGGCATGTTTATGCAAAATACGAGCATTACAGCGCGGTCGCTTGAGCACGGGTGCCAGAGGATGTCTGAGTTTGGCCAGTGGGACCACCGCTTCAAGTGGCATAAGCGCGCAGGCGTATACATCTACTTGTATATATATAATGTGTGCATATGTGTGTGTTTTGTTTTAATATCCTAGTGGGCCAGGCAGTTATATACATACATATAAGTACACATTTATTTGCAAAGTAATGTTCGGTTTTTCGATTTTTCCCGAGTTTTGTGTGGCATGCGGCAGGAATTCGCAAATGATGCAGTCAAATGGCTTATTGTGCTGCAGATAAGCCGCGAGATTTATTGGGGAAAATACTAAAAGGTATTTTTCGAGTTGATAAAAGTAATGTCTAACGAATTGTTGGTGGGTGTGTGAACAGCTGAGATGTTTTCTAATAAATCTAATGCTCTTTATTGTATTCGTTTTCGTGCAATGCTGCATTTTACCGTTATGTAATGCATCTGAATGCTGTGCGATCTTTGATTTTTTTTTTTTATTTATGAAAGCTTTATGTGAATTGTTGTAAAAAATTATCTGTATTAAAATTGTTGTTACTTTTATTATAATTTGTTTTTTAGTTTTGCTCGCCCTAAGAAAATCCATATAAAAATAATTTGTGTTTAATAAGAGAACTTCTGACCAAAGGTTTTCCTTTTGCTAGCCACTGCTTTTAGTCATATTCTTTTATACATATAACCTTCAAGTCGAATTAAGCTTACTCAATAAGAAAAATTAATTTTTGTCTTGATTTTGATAGGTCAGTTTGTATGGGAGCTATACGCTATACTATTCCGATCGAAACAATTTTCACAGAGTTTTCAGCGTTACCTTTGAAAATAATCTATACAAAATTTCATGAAGATATCTCCCCAAATAAAAAAGTTTTTCATACAAGGACTTTAGTTTCAAGGGTTAGTTTGTATGGCAGCTGTAGGATATAGTGGTTGGATCTGAACAATTTTATGGGAGATTATAGTACACTTTTCAGAAATAATCTGTGTCAAATTTCATGAAGATATCTCACCAAATACAAAAGTTTTTCATACGAGGACTTGAGTTTTATCGGTTAGTTTGTATGGCAGCTGTATGATATAGTGGTTGGATCTGAACAATTTCATTGGAGATTATAGCATATTTTTCAGAAATAATCTGTAGCAAATTTCAAGAAGATATCTCACCAAATAAAAAAGTTTTCATACGAGGACTTGAGTTTTATTGGTTAGTATGGCAGCTGTATGATATAGTGGTTGGATCTAAACAATTTCATTGGAGATTATAGTATATTTTTCAGAAATAATTTGTGGCAAATTTCATGAAGATATCTCACTAAATAAAAGAGTTTTTCGTACGAGGACTTGAGTTTTATTGGTTAGTTTGTATGGCAACTGTATAATATAGCGGTCGGATCAGAACAATTTCATTGGATACTATAGTATATTTTTCAGAAATAATCTGTAGCAAATTTGATGAAGATATCTCACTAAATAAAAGAGTTTTTCATACGAGGACTTGAGTTTTATTGGTTAGTTTGTATGTAAGCTGTATAATATATAGTAGTCCGAAATTGGCGGCTTCGGCAAATGAGCAGCTTTTTAGAGAGAAAAGGACGTGTGAAAATTTTCAGATCTATATCTCGGAAACTAAACGACTTGTATATACAAACCGACAGAGGAATATTTTTAAGTCGTGTCAGCTACACAATTTGTAACTCAAGACCGAGAACTCAAATCGATATTTTTATCCATTTCCAAAAAAATTTCCTACTGGGTTTTGCTTTTTTCGACGCCAGCACATTTGTTACAATTTCAATTGGCAGCATTTGCAATTTTTACCTGCGGCCAATTATTAGCACACATGCTGCCAATAGGACACGACACAAAAACAATAAGAAACGCCAACAAATCAAACATAACTATTTATGAACAATCGCATGGCAGAGCAGACATATCGACAGCCGAGCGATGTAGTAAATGCAAATCGCAATTTTTAACAAGTTAATTTCATTGCAGCCCAAGGCGCTGATGAGGAAAATGCGGGCAACAAATTGCCACACTGTATTGCAACAGTCAGTGTAGGCAAAAAAAGGCATAGTACGAATTCGAAAAAACACAAAAAACTTTACACAAACTACACACACTAAAATTCGGTGGCGACAACGAAGCGGTAGCAGCGAATTGATTTTTAAGTTGAACTGTTACATTTCGGCTGCATGTTGCTGCAACAAGCAAAATGTTCTGGCAATTTTGACAGAGTAAATTATCAAAACAAAAACAAAATGGAAAAAAATGGAAATAAAAAAAATAGTAATCGCTCAATGGCAGCATTAATAATGACATTTTATTTGTGGCAGCAACAAAAACAAAAACAAAATATAACAAGAAAAAATCTGAAAAAATATTGAATAATAATATTGTACAATAAAACAACGGCAAACTAAAATTTGCATTCATTACACTCAACAATTGTTGTTGTATGCAGCATTTGTTGCTGTGGCACAATTATACGCTTTAACGTTTTCATTTGATTTTCCGGCTGTGGCTAAGCGACATTGCAACATAGCTGGCGACATGCAACAAATAAAAATCCAAAACAAAAACGAAATAACATTAAATTGCCTTTGACAACTATTTGGCATTTTGACAACAACTACAACTAATTTTGCGCGTGTTATTGTTGTTGCTGCCGCCACAATTGTTAGGGGCGTTTGTTTGTGGCATTTTTCGGGCGACTGGTGTTACGCGCGTGCGCCGCCGACCCATTTTCGCCACAATACACCATGTTGCACGAAACGGCGGCCGCACACAGTTTGGGTGGCCAGCACAACCAGAACAACAACAACAACAACAAGCGGAAAAAATCACGAAAGTCGCATAAATAAAGTGTATAAAAGAATATGCAACAACAAAAGCTGACAACAGCTTCGCTTGTTTGCGTAGTGCATGATTTTTCGTCAATATTTGAATTCGTTGTTGTTATTGTTGCGTTGTCAATAAGTAAAAAAAAACACAAGAACAACTATTGCAGCGTGCCACCCAAACTCCAGCCGCATATGACAGCTAGAAAATTACGGTTGTTTTATGCTTTTTTCTTGTTGTATATTTTTTTTTATTGCGGCCTGGCCGTTGTTCAACGTTTGTTTTGTGAAATTGAAAATTCGTGATTTTTAACTTGCGCTAACAATGAAAATTATTGTTGTTAGGCAGATTAAGAAAAAGAAGAGGAAGAAAACAACGGCGAATGATTGCTGCTAACCTAAAAAATCGATAAGTAAGATATTTGTATTTGAATATATACATGTGTGTGTGTGTCGTCAGAACGGCACGGCGGTGTAAGCATTTTGGGTTGTTAGAAGTCTAGAAAAGCATAAAAATTTTTAAGACAAATACTGACATGTAAGCGTGTGTACATATTTATGCTGTAGTTGCACAACTATACGCTCACAAATACATATATATACACTCATAGTTACATACGTACACTCCCATACACAAAAGCATATAGACATGCCTGAGCTCACGTATATTTCTGGCGTTTGTTCACCTAACAGTGAATTTTGTTTTGACATAACTGTCTATGACGTGATTGCTGTGAGCATAACAACAACAAAAAAACAACAAATATCTTTCTAGTGGCTTAAATATATATCATATAACAATAACTCTTATGCAAATACCATATTTATACTCCATTAGGGTTTATGTATACAAATTTTGACAACAATGTCCAGCATTCTGCCGTGTGTTTACGGTAATGGTTGATGCAACTAGCTGATATTTTTGTATATGCAACATCAATTGATTGCTTACGTTTGGCTGTGGGTGCTACAGAATCAAAAAACATCAACACTTTGATGGCTGAAAATTCCGTGGACTTACACGACTGCTGATTTTAACAGAATATATCTTTAGTTGAGATCTGTATTCTTGCCATGAAAAAATCATCGATACCTCAGTCGCTTTAGGTTGTTATTGTTGTTGTAATGGGTATCTTATCCTCGTTAGGATGGTAAGTTTTAAATAAGTTGTCGTCGACGTCGTCCAGCGGTAGGCCCAAAAAACATGATGTTTCGATGGACCAAACGGACCAAAGGAAGAGTCAGTAGCTTGAGGCCACTATGGCTGCTTTGATACTTTGATGAATTGATAGACATTAATGTAACCAATTTTTAGTTGATGACATTAAAAAGAATGTTAATAATTATTGTCCCAAAAATTGTTTTTATTAATAATTCAGAGATGGCGTCGTTTGATATTTTCTTTGCACTGTTACAATATTCCATATTTTTCAAACATACTATACTATATGTCATTTATTTTAAGCCTAAAAAACAATATTTTTCTACACAAAAATGTGACGAATTTTGAGCCTGAAAAGGGTTTGCTTGCGGGCAGTTTTTCTTCAACATTTTAATATGAAGAAAACCTCAGTCAAAAGTCATAGTGCGTTGTCTTGCAAAGGCTGGAGAATGGCGCAGAATGTGTTTAAATCACTTCACCTCTTTTTGCATACATTTTTTACAACTTGCTTCCGTGAAAATGTTTACTCTTATCACATGTAAGAACACCTACGATTGCGACAAAATGAACTTCCTAAATTCAAGTAGCTCAGAAGATCTCATGAGTTTTCCTTTTGACCAAAATGCTCTTCTAGTTCAACAAGAGCAGCTCTTTGACCAACGCCTGTTAAGCGCACGTGAGGTTTACTGATCAAGTGCTTGAACGCAAGATAACAAGGGAGATCCAACTCGGTCCCAATAATTAGCAAAGTAAGCGAAGCACTGGTACATCTCTCTACTTAGCTCGTCGGCAGTTGCCCGCGAATCTGCTCTGACCAGACACCCAAACCAGACTGATGATGAAGTAGCTCGCTGCTATTTCTAGTGAGGATAAATACTTCTCTTGCACAGTTAACAAGCTCTGTGCTAGTATTGCCGATCTGATGTCGGAGTCAATGCTCATCCTATATTTCGTAAAACTTTGATCTCAAAATTGTAAATAACAATCACAATGTAATAAACAAAAACCTAAAGGAATAGCCATCACTTCTGTGATCAAAATTTTAAAGAATACAGTTGAAGATGGAGACGTTACTTGATGAAAATTGTTGCCAAACATAAGAAGAGCACGCAAGAACTCTGGCAGTCACTCAAATAGCCATTTAAGAACACTTAAAAGCAGTTGGATATAATCAAAAGCAAGAAAGCAAGGAGGCTGGGTAAAATAGTAGCTGAAAGCTATTGAAAGACGATTTTGTATGTCAGAAATGCTGCTTGAACGCTATAAAAAGAAGTTATTTTTCATCGGTG
>CM050323.1:51427772-51479202 GCA_027475135.1 Bactrocera correcta
GGGTCAAATGGTTGAGTTGGTGAAAAGCGGCCGCTTGTGGCACTGTTGCAAGCTACAAAGAAAACCGAAAAATGTTGTGTTAATTCATATGCATGTGAATATATTGAATGAACTGTTAACTCGTTTCCTTTTCATTTTTTCATGAATGTGTATGTGTGTCTATATGTTTTCTTAGAAGAATTAATGAACAGTTCAATAAATGAATGCGAGTGAAAAATGAGAAAATTTTGTATGGCTCTGGAACAAACATGCCATTCATTGCATTATGCACGCAGCCACATATATCTTTATATACATATATATGTGATATACACATTGTATATGTGATATCAGTAAATATATGTATGCATATGCATGACCGCAATCTCTGCACCAAAAGTATTGCTTAAATTTAATGAATTTATTGCTTTTTGAATACGTTTGGCCTCCGTAACCTGGCAGCTGCCTTTTTTGTTATATTTCTCGGTGTTTTCTTGTTGTTGTTGTGGTTTTGTTGGCAAGAAAATTGCCTATGCACATATTTACCGCATTTTATGAAGTGGCAGAAATAGTGGCATGTGGGTGGTGCCAGCTGGCAGCAGCGCATAGACACAAACGGACCCACTCGCGTACTCTTGACCTCAGGGGCGGAAGATGTGATTTTTCTTGCATTCGAGACAAATTGCAATATGGCTGCAGATTTCATGTGTTATGAATTTTGGCATTATGCAAACGTCCCACTTGTGGCAGCTTCTGAAAAACTATTTTATTGCTCAAAGCTATTAACTTTTGCCCGTTTGATACTGCTCAATTATAATGTCTTTGGTAGGAGAGGTTTGTATTCAAAACGAGTTCCACCCTAAAATTTAAGGCTGATTTTTTCGTTTAATATTTTCAGTATTATTTGTAAAGTAACAGTTGAGCAATATAATTTTCCATATTGCGTGAAAAAATAGTATATCTTAAGCAGCTTGATTTTTATTGAAAAAAAATTGAATTTTATAAAAATTATTTTGCAACAAAGCAGAATAAGCACACGTGCTTCTAATTACTAAATGATGAATAAAAGTTTATTTCGAAGGCTTTTGTAGACATTTTTCTGAAGTTTAAATACTAAAAATATAAAATAATATAAAAAAGTTAAAAAAAATTATTTTAAAAAATTTTTGCAATAATGAAAAAAAATTTTAAGGCTATTTCTCTTTAAAAAAATTTCTTAAAAAAAAACAATCAAAATCTTTTACTATTTAAAAAAATTTCAAATTTTTTCTTTTAAAGTATTAAAAATTTTTTTAAAAAAATTTCGAAGTAATTTTCTTTATAAAAAGGTCCAAATTTTTTGCTATTTAAAAAAATGTTCAAGATCATTTCCATTAAAAAATTCAAACTCTGTTTTTTTTTTAGTTTAATATCAAAATATTTTTGTTATAGAAATATCCAAATCTTTTCCCCTTTAAAAAATACCTTTTTTTTTGTTTTTAAAAAATATCAAAATCTTTCTCAATTAAAAAAAAATCAAAATCTTTTTCTTTAAAAAAAAAAACTCAAATTTAAAACAATCTCAAACTTGTTTTCTGTCAAAATAACTATCAAAATCATCTTCTTTAAAAAAAATTGTAAATATTTTTCTAAAAAACATAATATTTTTCTTTAAAAAAAACATAATATTTTTCTTTAAAAAAATCAAGATCATTTTCTGTAAAATTAACACTAATATTTTTCTTTAAAAAAAACATTATATTTTTCTTTAAAAAAAATCAAGATCATTTTCTTTAAAATTAACACTCAAAATATTTTTCTTTTAAAAAAATACCGAAATCTTTTTCTTTTCAAAAAACTTTCAAGATTATATTCTCTTTTCTATTTTGTTAAATTATTTTCTTTAAAAAAAAATTTCCAAATCTTTTTCTGTAAAAAAAATTTCAGAATCATTTTCTAAGTTCAAAATATTTTTTTTGTAATATCATAATCGTTTTCTTTAAAAAAAAAAAAAACAATTTTAAAACATCTTTTTAAATTTTTTTTAAATTTTTCTAGGTTTAAAAATTTTCCAAAACTCTTTTTAATTAGAAAACTTTTCAAATAGTATTTAAGTAAATATAAATTAGTATAAAAAATACAGAAAAATTAAATAAATAATTTTTTTTTTTTTTTGTTAAAATATCAAAACAAATAACTTCAATTTGTTTGACATAATGGTCCTTAAAAAAAACAATAAAAATTTAAAAATATTTTCCATTTTTTAATTTTTTATTTTACTAATACGATGAAATTCTTAATCTTTTACTTAAAAATGCATGAGATCTCAGATTTCTGTAATATCGCCTTAATCTTTATGTAAAATTATCTACCACAACATGAATTTAATCAAGTGAAAATATCTCAATTTGAGCATTTTAATAAAAAAAACAGAGCACTTGCTATTCAGCAATACACATACTGATTTCAGACATTTTTTTTCAAATAAAAAAAAAAAACAAAAACATTACATAAAGTATTTTAGAGCAAATCAGCAAATTTTTAAAAAATTTCGATGTACAATTCGCCCAAACCACTCAAACTGGCTGAAACAGATTTTAGCCTGCACGCTGGCAATGCCACACAAAATTCACGCAAGTCGAAGGCTTATCAATAATTTAGCGCTTGTTATTTATGCGTTCAGTTTGCTGTTGGCAGCAAGCATTTTCGCAGAATATAAACCGAACTGCAAAATGAAGAAAATTTAAAAATTCCAAATTTAGAAAAAATGGTATAGAAATGGCAAAATGCAAAAAGGTGCAAAGCTATAGATCACCAATATTTTACCAATTTTATTTGGCAAGTGAGTAGAGTGAATAGTAGTTGTCAAAAACCATAAAGAATAAGCTGTTTCAGCAGCCGAGCATATTTAAATCTGCATAACTAAGGCAAAGGAAACAAAAGACTTAAGCAGCAAACCGTTTAAGCCGATTTTGGTTAGCAAAAGGCTGGTACAGTTTAGATTAAAACAGTGTGTAATGGCAAGCTTTGTATTTGTGTTTGTTGATGATTTTGTTTGTATGCGTGTTACTATTAGCTTCGTTTTTCGATCTTTTGAAATGCATAAACCGGCTATAGAGCACTAGGAACTACGGTTAGTCAGTGGAATAATACTTTTTTTCTCATATTCATTCACAAACATGCTTCATTTATTTTTAGAGCCTAAAAGTTTGTGCTATAAATTTGTGAAAATATAAAAAAATGCCTAAATAATTCAACACAACTTTTTAACATATATTTGGATATAAAATTCTGAACATAGTCTGAATTAACTTGTGAACTGTAATACAGTGAGGCCGTACTGCAACGAGCGGAGCTAATTATAGTCAGAAGGAGCAAGGTCTGGGCTGGTGCACATAACTTCCCAGCCGCTGTTTTTCAAATAGCTTTCAGCCGGTTTTCCAAGATGAGACCTTACATTTCACCCAGGAAAATTATTACCTCATGTCTTGTCGTATATACCAGCAGTTTCGGCTAGTTGTTTTAGAAGCGCATAGTACAGTACAATCCTTACAAATAGAGATCATCATTTTTTGTCAATACGAGACGCTTTTCAGATTTCACATATGATCTTTTGCCTTTAGGGTTGTTTTAATGAATCCATTTTTCGTCAGCAGTAACAAGCAGCATTTCTTAAATGCAAAATCGTATTTTTCGTATGACACCCAAGACTATGCGAGCTGTTCTTATGTATGGCAGTAAACTTTGTCGAGTAATGCAACCAGTCTTTCACACGGAGGTGGCTGCCACCAAGGTAGCGATACACTCTGATAGCCAAGCGTCTAAGCTAGCTTTGAGCTCGCTGATTATGCGGTCAAACTAGTCAAGGAGTGCAAAACCTCTTTTTTTTAAGTATTTACCATTTAAGATTTGTATTGGTGCCCGGTCACAGCAGAAACGCTGAAATTGCAAATCCGATGAGCTTGCTGAGAGCACTGTACTCAAATTTCAACCGGCAGCTCGATTGTTCGAAGTACTCCTGCGCTCTAGCCATGGAGCTAAGAACATTTAGTGAGCTTTGGAGGCATTAGTCAACAATCAGGCATTAGTCAACAACCAGACTACGACTGCGAAATCCTTTTTTGCCCAAAAGTGAACCGTAAGAGCTCCTCCAAACGGTGTGACAAGTTCAAAACTCTTCAGCGATCGGTGAGGTGTAGCACTTTAAGCAGTTGTTAGGTAACTTAAAGAACAAATATTTGTTCAAGTGAGAACCATCGAACATAATACGTTCAGTTTCTAATCTTATAATTTTTTTGTCCGCCCAGAATATTCTTCCAAGCCAAAATCAATATTCAAATACTATACCGTTAGATGGCGCTACCGTCGAAGTTGCAAAAAAATTATCGCAGGAGAATATTAATTGCAAATATTTAGATATGAACTGCTCTTAAGTACCACAAAATTAAAATATCGTTCAAATCGGCTTACCTATACAGCAAAGTCTAAGAAAATTGTATGTAATGACATGAGGCTTCTACTAACTTCACTTTATAGCCCACATGTCTTTACTTGATGGCTTTTTGATGCCGAATTTCGGGACTGAATTAATACCTTCAGCGCCTCAGAAGTATATCTCATGAATGAATTCAACGATCTTAATGAATGAACTCTTAAAACGTGCCTGTTTATATGTATACATCTTTGATTTGTTTAATTTATGTAAATCAACATATTTGTGCTCTCAGCCTATTATTACTGTCATACATAGCTGACTTTAAGCTGCCTAATTCTAGTTATAGCTGTCAGCAGCTTCCGCTTTAGACCATTGTGTTTTCGATTTGGCCATTTAAATATGAATACCCTACACACTGTCCTTCACAATCGCACAAAGAAACCTTTCAGCAAAGGGTCTATTTCGGTTATTGCCGGCACATTTAAATCGACATGTTTACATCGCAATGAAATCCAGTTGTGAACGTTTGCTTAGAAAAAGCAATTCGAAACTTCAACACAGCTACTTTGACAGCTTTCGATATTCAGTCAATCAATGGCGCATCAATCTGATAAAAGCGCCACAAAGTGTGGAAGATTAGGCAAAGCATAAAGCCGCTGATATTTCTTTACTCGCACATATGTATGTGTGTATGTTTGAGGGACTTAGTGGTTTGAATATGTCAGCATTTTATCACCAAATGCCGTTTAGAGTTCTGCTACTTTCTTTAGTCTGTGTTACCATTGTTCGCTGAGCTATTCAGGCGACTGCTGGAAAATAAAAATTCATTCAAAAGTCGTTGAGCTGGAACTAGTGCGTGTGTGTGTGCACAAATGTGCGACATTAGTATGCCGATGGGCAGCAAACTTTCTTCCGCTTTTTTGTTCGAATGCATTGTTTAGCATAGGCGTTGTTTATGTGAGTGTGTATTTTTGTGAGTGCGCTAATATCTTAAAACTGTTCGACCGTTAAAGCTACATATTTTTAGAAATTTATAGATAAAAGTAGCAAATAAAAAAGGATTATAGACTCTTCATTTTTGCTGAGAACTTTCTTCAACAAATCGACCATATCAGGCAGATGGGAAGTCTCATTTTTGGCACAAAGAGCATCTCGGTATTTTTCAAGAAATAGTAAATGAACAGAGTTCCTTCACTCGGTCGTAGAAAGTCAAATAAATACTAAAGACCTTGCATTTTGAATTATTATATACATTTATATGGGTACAAACTATAATATGCTTTTGAAGGTGAAGCGAAAACTCAATATTTTATTGTATGAAAAGGAAAATAATAATGTCAATATGTAGTATATTATATATACTGATATACATATCACTTATCTTGAGACTTCATCAGAGTAGAAGATATGGTAAAAATGCCCAGAATTTGAACTTTTTCAGGAACTTTCAAGTCAGCCGTTTTCTTCGAAAGACCAAAACTGAACATATTTAATATTTGAAAAGCTCACACCCTCAGCATAAACTGTTCTAATAGCTGGCAGATATGAAAATTTCTAATCTCAAGTTATCTATAAACAAATTTTGCCTACATTTAGGGTGAATAATAAAATGTAAATCTGAGAAAAAAAAAATAAATAGATAATAATATTTTAATAGATATGAGATCTAGACTCTCCGAGGTAAATATTTTGAAACTTTATTCAATTTTCTTAGAATTAGTGATTTTTCCTTTTTTAAACTTAACTGGTGGCCTCGAGCTAGTGCTGCTAATTTTGCTATTTTCTGTATATTTATATGCTTAAAATAAATATGAATCTGAATCAGAATCCTTATTTAAATTTCAGTGTTTTATTGATCTGTAAAAAAAATTTTGCCTACATTTAGGATGAATACAAGCAAACATACATATACAGGTTTATTTGAAAGACCACAACTATACATATTATAAAAAAAAATCAATCACTCTTTATAAGCTGCTACGGTACCACACAGAGTTGAATATTTCGAAGCTCTGTTTGCTTCTTCCTTTTCTAATTTCAGTAAATACATTTTGCCTACATTTAGGATGAAAAAAAATTATAGGCAAGCGCAATAGAACACACCTTGTAGAGCAAAATTATAAGAGACTAGAACTTATTGTAAGACGACCAGAGCCGATTTTCTTAAATTAGCGACTGCCACTCGGCGAATTTTGAATTCAGCTTGAAAATTGAAGAAAAGATATTGCAAAATTCTGTTCATTAAGCAAATACAAATCACTGAGTGACTTAAAAATTGATCTCCTAACCGTCGGTTAAGAAAGAAGATCCACACCAAAATTTGCAGCTAAAACTTCTAGCAGAAAATTCAGCCCAGACTACAGCTACAGCTGCCGAAGCTTCACAAACTTTACCAGCTTTAGCTGAGAAAATATCAGCGCGTTTTCCCACATAAAGCACGATAAGCCTACACACAAATCATATATCCACTTCTTATAAGCAATTAAGTCAGCTTAACTTAATTATAATTACTTGTGCCTAAATAGTGTTTAGTTTTCAAAGCGCATAACAAAGAGAACAACAACATTTGTAACAGTTTAACATTTTAACATTTAAAAAGCAGTCAAGACCAGCGCTACTACTCTTAGCGCTGGCTTAGAACACAAAAATTCAAAGCCGAAGAGCAAATAGTTTATTAAGCGCTAAGAGCGCCAGCGCGAACGTTGCTTTGCTAGCGCCGGACCAGCGTTTACGCGAACGCTTTTCAGCGCTGCTCACTTCTTAGCGACCACTTTGCGGCTATGCGCACAACCAGCGTATGTTTCTAGCCAACGCTCTTCAAGCGCACGGAATATAACTGAGTAGACTCTTGGTGCTAGACACCTATTGTGCCTTTGCTATTTGCTTTTGTTTCCAAAGTTATGCCTGTTCTCAGCACCGGCCGCGGGCACAGGTTGCTTTGTTTAGAAGTTATTTGCTTTTTATTGTTATTTTTTTTTACCGCTTGGTTGTAAAGCAAACCGCTATGAGCTGAGCTGAGATTTGTTAAGCGATAATGAAACAAATAAAATGTACGCTAAGCGAAGCACATTAGATTTTTGGTTTGGTTTCCACGAGCCGATGTATTGACCACTAAGCGTGCGCGGCGCTGTTCAGCTCTCTACCGGCGCGCCAGAGCCAGTCGGAGCGCACGGCGCGCAGCTAAGCCGCCTATTGAGCTGGAACATTAGCTCGTAACTATGCGATACTCTAATAGCCATGTCTCTAATAGCTGTGTACACCGTTTGAACTATGGCTGACCGCTGCACTGCTTCTGAACTGGCTGTAGGGTGCTGCGCCGCCGCCGCTTGTGGCTCTTGGCCAGCGCTACATTTATGGCCTGCTGTTGCTATTATTGCTGCTGTTGCCAGTATTGTTGCTGGCGTTGCTGCTGCAGCGACTGCTGCGGTCGGCCAACAACTTCTTGGACATGATTTGTGATTTAGTTCAGTTTCGAGTGTGGCGCGTTTCGTGCACGCCAACCGCTACATTTTTTGTGTCGGTCGAATACCGCTTTGTTTTTTTGTGTTTCATCTATGAGTTTTTCGTCATTCGCCGCCGTATCTGTAGCTTTGGCATTGTGAACTTTTTCGTCTCATTTGCGTTGTTTCGGAAGTACGCCGGTCGCACCTTTTGCAGCGCACAAGCGATTTGTTTTCCGACGGCGAAGTTGTGATTTCCGTTTAAGTGACAGTCGAAATCGGTAAAGCCGGTCAGAATTGAAAATCAATATAAATCAAAGTGAAATATTTTGGAATTTCTGAATTTCCGCTGCAAACTAGGTGTGTAAAGCGTTTATGTCGGCGTTGTCGGCGGTAAAAAAGTTTGCTGAAAATAAATTGATGCGAAAAATTAAATAAACAAAAGTATGCAAAACTGGTTTATAATAAAAGTGCACCAAATTATTTTTAGTACAAAAAATTTGTAAAAAATTCACAAATTGGAAACAAAATATTTGTTTGTGTTCGTGTAAAGATTTATAAGAAATTTTGAAAATGTTAAAAAGTCTGTGTTGGGATTGTATAAAATTAAAAAGCTTAAACAAGCTGTAAAAAATAGTATTCTAACGGTTGTACCGTTATATTGCCATACACTAAATTTACCTAATTTCGGTACAATTTACAATTTTTGTTGTTATTAAAGTCATAACAATCCAAACATCGGGTTAAAAAAGTGAAAATTTAATTTTTAATACAAAAATTTTTAAATAAGAAACTCGCAACCAACATCGCAAAATTCGTAACAAACTTTTTTTGACAAAGTTTTTTTTGTTTATTTTTTGTTGAATATAGTTTCCTTCAAGGGTGGTACAATAACTATAGCGATCCTCCAACTTTTCGAAACCACTTTTGTAGTAGGATTTTTCCTTCGTTTTAAAATAGGCCTCAGTTTTGTCGAACACTTCTTCATTCGCCAAAAATTTCTTTACAGCGAGCATTCTTTTGAGATCTGAGAACTGGCATAGACACTGGGGGATCTGTAGAGTACAATAAATGCGGTAGTGATTTCAAGCTTTATTCATTTATTTTTGCCATCGTTTTCACTGACTTGGCAATCGGTGCATTGAACAGAACAGAACTTACTTTGTCTTCCAATACAGTTTCTCGACGATTTCGTTCTTCCAACGGTCCAATATCGTAAAAGTCGCAGTTGATGATCCTTTTTTGTTGAAGTTCATCATTAAAAATCATTTCACGCGCATCTCGAAATACCGCCGCCATAATCTTGTCTGCCAACTGTTTCTTTTTTGACGCTTTGGAGGGGATTCGTCGTATATAGGCCACACGGATGACTGTCGCTTGGACTTCAGAGTGAAGTGATGTAGCCATATTTCATCCATTCTCACATATCTATACAAAACCTCGGATTTATTACGCTTGCACATCTCCAAACATTGCACCAAATCAGCAACTTTTTAGTCAAAAATGAGTTCGCGCGGTACCCAGTTTACACAGGGTTTTTTCATACACAAAATTTTATGAGTGATACAATGTAGATGTTCAGTTGACATCT
The DNA here is from genome assembly GCA_027475135.1 of Bactrocera correcta. NCBI lineage: Eukaryota > Metazoa > Arthropoda > Insecta > Diptera > Tephritidae > Bactrocera > Bactrocera correcta. The sequence continues at coordinate 51,437,197 of CM050323.1, forward strand.
TCAGAAAGCCTGCTGCACCGAAAAACTTCACTTTACGGTCATCCAAAATTATTTTGTAAACTGTTTTGATCTTTTCGTCGGTTACAACTGTCGCAGTGTCCGGAAACTCATCATCAAGCCAAGCTTTTGATTTGACTGCATATTTTTAGTCTACAAAAAGGGATATTTTGTCAACAATCGATATTTCCGTTTATCCAAGCATTCATAATAACGAAAGTGTGCTTCACAAAAAATAATATGGTTCACAAAATAATAATCCGAAAGCTGTCAGAAACGAGCCTTTTTGGGCTAACTTGAAATCACATGGATTTAATTTTAGTAGCGTCATCTATATGTCAGGGTAGTGACTTTTCAATCTATATTTTCTGCCATCATCGAGGTGTGTTCAAAAATAACGAAAATTTATTTTTTTATTTTAACAAATTTTTTTTCATTCGCCTTTATTAATACCAACGCCTTCAGACTAATCTCTATTCAATATTATGAACCTATAGTAGCGCTTCTCCCAATCATTAAAACACTTCGCATACCCGACATTTGGAATAGCTCTTTCAGCGATGCGCTTTTAGTGTCAACGATATTGGTGAAACGATGGTCCTTTAAGGTTCTTATTGCACATGTCTGGTGAATATGTAGGCTGGCGTATCGTTACAGTATTTTTTGGACAAGAATTCGGGAACAAATCTCTTTGCCATGGCAAAGGGAAATCTCCAAGCTCATAAAAACACACCACAGCGACTGCTAGTGCTAATATCAGCTATGATATATATATGACTAGAACAACTTCAGCTCATCAGACATTCACTAGCGTTTATGATTATTATTCCCGGCTTTGTGGCGCTTTATGCGACTGCTCGATTAACCCATACTTACAAGTATGCACGTAAAAAACCTAAGCAAGCCAAATCTTACATTTATATGAATTGTGTGTTCCAGTTCCATTACTGGTTCAATACAAAATTATTATTATAATTAGTTACATTCAATAGTATTTCAGAGTTTATAAAACTGCTCAGAGAAGCCGTCATATGATCTTAAAATTAAAGCTGACTCCGAATTTCGCTATTAAATTTTAATAATTTCGTCTCACATCTATTTCCATGATAAAATGGAAAGCTTTATTGAAAAGAAATGTCAGAAATATGGGAACAAGTATGGTATCGTTTGCTGTCCCTATCGTTCTTCTTTTGCAGCGTCTCTATTGAAAAACCTTATATTTTTATTATAAACTCAGAATACATTTCGAAATGAGCTGATAATTTAGTTTATAGGTCAGAGTTAACTAACTAACTTTGAAGTTTAAAAAATCAGCTAATAAAACGAAATTCTCTCTTGTGTTTCATGAATATTTTTTTCCTTATTAAGAAATCATGAAATGCTGAAGCAATGTACTCAAAGTAATTTTAATTCATTTAAAGATGAATTGCAAGTATGTGCTCTTCCTGCTACTAATAGTTCAATCTAATATTGAACCCATTGCCGGAAGCACTTCATATGGTACAAAATAAAATATAGTTTGCTATAGACACATGGCATATTGAAATAAAAATTATTTAATGTCTTTAAAAAATGCAACTTTATAGTCTAATATTGCCTAATTTATTAAGATATATTAAGAATATAAAATCTTATTTACCTTTGGACAATAATTTATGACTACAAGTCAAGTATAGAAAGCGAAAATGAACAAAGACTGGCCAGGTCTCAGAAATTAAATTCAATATAATATACAACAGCAAGGAAAATTGCTCTAGAACTTTTATGGAAATTTTCATACTCACATTGACCGAAACGGAAGCTGTTCATTTTCCAGCCAAAGGCGGAAATCACTAGTACACAGCTTTCATTATTTATTTATACATTTTGAAGCGTCTTCAACACAGTATTTTATTTTTGCTGCATATTTATTTCTACACTTCATAATTATTTATGAAAAAAGGCAAAAACTTGTGAAAATTGTGTGCGTGTAAATTAAGTGTAAATGTGTGCCTGTGAAAATGACCACAACAACTATGCAGTGTGTGTGAAGAAAATGCGGAAGCAGCCAAATTTTAATGAAATATGCTGTTTATCTTATGGCACGTCATACTTGACAGCTTCTTCTTATTATTGTTGTGGCAGCACGAAAGCAAAGTGGCAAACCAATAGCTTTAAGCAGGTGGCAAATAGACCAAAAAGAAATAGAGTCATACACACGAAACTAATATGACTAGTGGCAACAAGACAAAGCAAATAAACAGCGTGGAAAATCACAAAGAACCATTAATTTATGGCGCCAAAGCAGTGTCAAATAACAAAATGAAGAAGTAGCAAAACAAAATAAAATCAAAATGATAAATAGTGTGAAAAACGTGTGAATTTTGTTTGTGCTTATTTTTCCAGCGGCATTTAGCAGCCAAATCGTCTTGTGTAAAGGCAACTGAATTGAAAATTCGTTGGAAAATTTTGTGTGGAAGTTGTGTTAAGCAAATGTTGACAAGTAAATAAAATCGTTATAAAATATTATAAAATATTTTGCGCAAAAATAAACATAAATATTTATCAGCGTCTTGGAAGCAGTATTAAAGCTGTAAGTGAAACTTGTTATCTCGACGCTGTGAACTCAATTTGAATTCATTTTACTATAGTTGGTGAAGAAGTTTAAAAAATATGCTTTAAATAAAATAGCTATTTGTTAATAAGTCTGGCAAATTAAATATATATGTATAAAATTTTTGTAAAACCACTTTTGAATGAAAACTGCTTGAGTTGGAGGATAATGTTATTTTTTGTTATTTCTTTATTTTAATTTTTTATTTATTTATTTTTATTTTTTATTTATTTATTTTTGTTTTTTTTGATTTTACCAAATGACTTGAAAGGTGCCAATAACTTCAAGGAAAAGTTATATATTTTTTATATTTATATTTTTCTATAAAATAAATGTCTAAGAGCAATTCTTCTGTGGAAATAAGGGTATAGTATAACTTATGTTATAAGAAAGGATTTTTAAGCAATTTATGCTTACCGAAAGGAAAAGTGTTATAAATATATATACTAAATTTATATTATTTATTCGTGTGAAGGCTATATCGGGGCTCTTAATTTTAAAGAGACAAGTCAATTTCCGAAACCTTCAATTATGATAGGTATAATGTAACCGAAAATTAATACGAAAGTACGAGCTGTTCATGGAAAATTACTATTTAGCTCCTTTTGGGAAATACCAAGATAACTAAGCAAAACAACATAAACAATAAAAACGTTAACTTCGGCAGCACTCAAACTATGATGTCCTTCACAGGTGAATTTTTGTGGTATAAAGGGTATAAAAAGCTTATATTCTTAATCTTGCACGGTCAGTTTATATGGCAACCATATGCTATAGTTGTCCGATCCGAAAAACTTCTACAGAGATTATAGCGTTGCTTTGATTAATAATATATGCCAAATTTTGTAAAGATAGCTAATCAAGTATAAAAGTTATCAATACAAAGACTTGAGTTGGAGCGATCACTTTATATGGCAACCATGTGCTATGGTTGTCCGATCGGAATAATTTCAACAGAAATTATAGTAATGTCTAAGAAAATAATCTGTGCCAAATTTCATGACGTCACCTCAAAATAAAAAGAAGTTATTCATACAAAGACTTGAGTTGGTGCGATCAGTTTGTATGGCAACTCTATAATATAGTTGTTCGATCTTTACAATTTCTGCGGAGATTAAGTGTTCCTTTGAGTATTAATCTATACCAAATTTTGTAAAGATACCTTGTCAAATAAAAAAAATATCCATACCAGGACTTCATTCCAATCGTTCAGTTTGTATGGCAGCTATACGCTAGAGTGATCCGATATCGGTCGTTTCGACAAATGATCAGCCTTTTGGTGAGAAAAGGAGCCGTGAGAAATTTCAGGATGATAATTCAAAAACTAAGAGTTTAGGAAGCCTGCTATGTGTATAAAAGCAAGAGTTCTAATTAAACTGCAAATTTATCATTTCCATTATTTTATTTTAATTTATAACACAAGCACATGACTGATAATCTCATTCGATATATCGAGCAACAATCCTGTTCCGTGAATTCAAGAAAAGGAGTAATATATGCTATCATTTGGTTTCAACTTGTAAAAATAGGGTTTCCATTTTTAGTTTTCAAGAGCTTACATTTTTAGCGATTTTTCCAGATCTTTATTTCCCCCTTACAATTATCAGAAATTTCAATTAATTTTGAGCTAAAGACGGCTTAGTGTTGTTCTTATTGTTATTATACACGCATATATTTGAAAATTCCTCTGTAAGAGAGCAATACAAACTGCAATAACTAAGTTTCAAAATAAATATTCGCAAAACTGCTGCTTATTAACCGTTACTAAGCACATTTATGCTCCAACTTAAACAAAACAAAATCGCTTGCCAAAAAACCCATAGTCTCCCGTATCAGCGGCTTATAACAACAAATGAAAAAATTAAAATTTTATAAAAGTTTAGATTAAAAACAAAAATGTAAGCAAAAATAAAAAAAAAATAACCAAAAAAACCTGGCATCTCCAGTATGAAACAGTAAATTCTATTCGCCGCTTAGCAGCAAGCCAAGAAGCTGCGAAAAATAATTAAGAACGAAAATAACTAAATAACAGTCTCAAAAGTTCATTATCATCTTAAAAGGCAGCAAACAAAAGATCAAATGCTGCGCGCGGACAGTTTCAAACTGTGCTGATTAAAATGTTAAGCTCGAGCACTTTTTTTTTATATTTTCTTTCTTTTCGCTTGGCAACTCTTCGCACTCAACTCAACCATCTCACACAAAACGCAAAGTAGCAAAAAAAATGCTTCTTTCGTCACATAAATTAAAATTTTATTAGTTATAATTATAATTTACTGCTCACTTAGTGTTACGGCGTTGTGCTCTTTTCTTTCATATTCTATAGATTTCTGTGTTTATCAAATATTTATATATTCACATTTCCTGTTTGCTGCTACGATTTTTTCCCAAACGTTTTTGGTAGTTTAAAGGTTAGTTTTTGTTTGCTATAATTTCTGTGCGTTCTGTAACACTATTTTATTATATATATTTTATGTATGGCATTTTCCTCTTTTACTCTTTCCTTATAGCCTAAGCAAGGTGTTTTTAGCTTGCCACGAAGTTTTTAATACCTTGCACGAAACGTCGGAGATGATTTAGCCATGAACGAATTTTCGGCCTTATATACAAGTACGCCAATTAGTCACTCAGTTTTTGAGTTATCGCGATGAAATTTAACACATGTTTTTCTCTAACCGAAACAGTGCTTATTTATCGGTAATGCCAATATCGGTCCACAATAGCATACAGCTGTCATATAACTGACCAAACCAAATTCAATTTTTGTATGAATTTTTTTTATTTGTCAAAATATCGAAATTTGACACAATTTATTATCCAAAGCAATGCTATGATTTCCGAAAATATTACTCAAATCGGAGCACTATAGTATATAGCTGCCATACAAATTGAACGAGCAGAATCTAGTACTTGTAAGAAAACCGTTTTCATTAAACAAGCTTTCCGCACGAAATTTTACGTGGCTCAATATCGAAGACAGCGGCATAAGCTCCGAATATATTGTTCAGTTTGGGCCACTATAGCATATAGCTGTCATACCAACTGACAGCGCAAATTCAAGATTAAGTTGTTTTTATGCCCTTTTAGATTAAAAGAAATGCACCTGTTAAGGATATTATATCTGCGCTGCTGCCGAAGTTAACGTTTTTGCTTGTTTTTTAGCTATAAATAAATACATTAAATTTCGTGCTGATTTATTTATTGTTTTTGCCTAATCTTTGTGGAGATTCCACTTTTTAGGCGCTTAACACCCGTTTTGTTCCACAGATTTCTAATAACGCCAGCATTTTGCACTGTTTTAGTTTCTTTCGTATTTTACCACTTTGCCCATTTCTTCAATTTTCAATTCTAGGCGCGATTGACGTCACAAGAAATTTGGCATAAAGTGGCCTTTTATGAGCTTCTTCAATACAAGTTGTCGCGGCTTATACGATATATTTCGTAAAAAAAAATATATTTTTTAAGTTGGTTTTTATTTTTTTATTTTATTATATTATTTACTTATTTTATTTTGTCTTTTGCTTTCTTTAATGGCCGGAGTGTGTTAGCGGCATTGAATTTGTCGAATTCTGCAATGTTTGTGCTGTGATTTCATTATACCAGAGGTCATTGAGAACTTTACCCAACTCAGCTAAGGTACCGGGTCTCTTCTTTGCTACCTTGGTCTTCATAATATATCTAAGGTTCTCAATGGAGTTTAAATCTGGACTGTTAGCTGGCCATTCTAAGGTCAAACTTCCATTTTGCGAGAAGAAGGCTTTTACTCAAAAACAAAATAAAAAAAAAATTTACAATTAATAATTTTAATAAAATAATTTATGTAAACTACAGGCATTAAAAATTTGTTACTTACCATTTTAGCACGAAGAAATGGCGCAGAATCACGCCAGAAGATGAGTGCGTTTTCTTGCGAAAAGTACTCATTAATTGAAGGTGTTAAATATTCCTCCAGTATTGCTGGTAGTTAATTGCGTTTACTGTTCTATCTATTAGAGCCAGTTTTCCAAGCCCTTGGTAATAAAAGCATTTCCAAAGCATTTGGCTGCCTCCCTGCTTCCGAGGCACTCTTCGCTATAGCTTTCACCATTTTTTATGCTTACGTACGAATCCCATCGCTACCTAACATGTTGAACTTGTACTCGTCAGTAAAGATTACTTTCTGCCAGTCAACTATAATCCAACTTTGATGCCTTATTGCCAACCGGAGGCATTTTTGAAGCATTTTTTAGTCCAAAGTGGCTTTTTTGCGGGTCGTCGACCGTTTAAAGCAGCATCTCGGATCCTATTTCGTATAGTTTTGGGAGTGATTTCGGATACGAGATCATTTATGATTTCCATCCCGATATCCGTAGCGGTTTTGAATCGATCCTTGCTATTCTATTGCCGATGCTCCCTGGATGATGTTCTCCTTGCTGCTCCTGAGCCGTGTTTTCAACTCAGAGAATCACTGCTTTGAAATTTTTTTCAAAAAATTTCCGACGGCAGACTTCTTGAAACCAACTCTTTCACTAATCTTCCGTATGCTAAGATTTTCCTTTCGCAAAGTTAAAATCTTGCTCCTATTCAACATATTATACAAGTATTATCAGTCTATGAGTTATATATGTATATTAAATGTATAATATATATAAAATTGCTTGGATTCCCACCCTCTTGTTGACGTTTTACAACGTAAGGTATTCCCCTGGCTTTGATTTCTGCAGGTTGCGAAAGTATAAAAAATTCGGTGGTACCCGAACTTAGCTCGTCCTTACTTGTTTTCAAATATTTGTTTATTAATTTTTTTTAAACTTCTTTCACTATAAAAATACAAATTAATTAAAACAAAATATTATTTCATTTTTAGATTTTTTTTTAATTCTTTAATTTTTTTTTATTAATATAACTTTTTTTTTAATTTTTTTTAAATACTTAATGTTTTTGTTTTTGTGTATAACTTATTTCATCATTCTCTTGTGTCGCTCTTTATTGTTGTTTTATGCTCTAACCCACTAATGCCAATAATTTTGCTGCTCCAATTAGTTGTCAAAAGATATTTTATTATCGCCTCAAGTGTATTTAAAAAATTTGATTGACACATCCATTGCTGATGGTGTTGGTTAATGATTTTTATTCCAAGAAATTTCTGTAAGCAAATTATTTACACTTATCGCTTTCTACTTTATTTGCTTATGAGACACTCTACATGTGAAAAAATTAAATGATTAACAGAAAGAAGGGATTAACTCAAAAATAATTGGTTTTATTAAGAAAATATAGGGCAGATATTATAAATAATAATACTATTGGTAAGAAAACAATTTTATAAAATTTATTTATCATAAAAAAATAAAAAAAAAATTTAAAAAATTATAAAAAAAAAAATTTAAAAAATTAAAATAATTTTGTAAAAAATAAAAAAAAAATTAAAAAATTAAAAAATATATATATACATGTAAAAAATACAAAATTTTAAAATTTAATAATTTGCAATTAAGCGCAACCAAACACCAACTAACTTGAATTAGCCTTAAAGCACATATGTACTACATCTCCTCAGGGCAGAACATTTCTTGCTTTTCGCAAATATTGACCTCTTTTGCATACGCCAAGAGTTGAAAAAATTACAAAACCCAACAACAAACATTTCTCATCTTCGCAAATAAGCACCTTGCACACAACACCCAACCTTAACGGGGCGCTCAAGCTCCATACCGGCAGCATCCGACCCAACCAACAAGTATAGTTATTAAATATCTAAAAAAAAAACACAAAAGGTTCGCAAAAACTACAAACCATGTGTTGCCAAAAATTGGCAAGAAAAATTAGCAAAAAATTAGCAGAAATAAAATGTTGTTTTTACAAATTAGTCAGAAGCAAAAATGATTAATCGCCTCACATGCGCAGCCCAGCTGCTGGCAAGCGACGCATGCGCTTAGGAAAGAAAATTGCTGGGCGAAAATAATTTGCAAAAACAAGAAAAAAAGGTGCACAAAAAAACGTTGCAAAGTGTACACAAGCGGAGGCAAAATAAAATTAAACAATTAACACACGGTAATAAGCGCAAGAAATGTTTACAACAATAGCAAAACGTGCAAAAAAGTTCGAAAAAAAATTTTGCAAAAACTCGCAAGCCAAAAAATTCGCAAGCAGCTCATTTAGCCAAACGCGGCGCTCTTTGCCGCAATTTTTGCAATTTTTTGCCGCTGCACAGACGCACACACATACACATATATGTTATTATTCTAACTCATTTTGCAATGTATTTCGGTTTGCCGCCTCTAGTTCGTGTTATTTTGAGAAGGTGTTGCCGGAAGATATTTTCTCAAGTCTCACGCCCCTCGAGAAATCGGTCAATATTCGGCTTTGCCTTGCCGCCGCTAAACGCCATAAAGTCCACAAAGGCAGCGCAACCCCGCCACCATACTTTGCCGCCACACTGCACCTCTACTAACTTGTTTGTGTTTGTGTGCTCGCGCGTTGGTTCGCCGAAAAGCTCAATACTTGATTTAGTAATCGCCTGCCTAATTAGTTAATTACATGCTAAATTAACTTGTAATTATTATAAATGCGCCATTGCTACAGTTTATTTTTGTGCATTTCGGATATTTCTGCAACAGAATTTTTGGGCGATTTTTGTTGTTCGAATTTTAGCATTTTTTTGGCTTTAGACTACTCGCATTAATTACTCAAACGAATGCCAGCGGAATAACAAATAAATCACTCGCGTAAAGTCATTGTTTGCACAAGACTTTTGAGGCTTTTGAAGTTCTAGCTTAAAATCTTATAGAGTTTCGATAATTCAGTTATAATTACAACACAATTTCAAGAAAATTTTCATAATTACTAGTGAACTAACACCTCTGTTTCCAGAACTCGTAATTATTCATTTTGATTTTCAATACGGGAAGTAACTCGTATTATTATCTCAAAACTCAGTACTCTCATTCCTCTCTAAGTACCCCTAGTATTATGTTTTCCTCGAAATTTTTGTCGCCCAGAAGGAAATTTAAAGTATATGTATACTATATTATACAGGGTAGGCCATTTAAAGTTGACCCATTTGTTTCTAAAAAAAAAGAACAAAAGAAAACAATGTTTTTTGTTCATTTCAAAAATAATTGATTTTGGTCCAAGGGGATTTGTTTCAGCTAATATTTAAAAATTAGGTCGCGTAATTGGGCACCTTTAGCTTTGACAGCTAAATGCACTCTTTTTTCGACATTTTCCATGACTTTGGCCAATGTTTCGGATGATATGGCGGCTGTTTCACGTCGAATGTTGGCTTTCAGTTGAGCTAAGGTCTTTGGCTTATTGGCGTATACCTTGGATTTCAAATAACCCCACAAATAAAAGTCTGGTGGCGTCAAATCTGGTGATCTCGGTGGCCAGTCAACATCACCATTTTTCGATATCAATCGCCCGGGGAAAAATGGTCGCAATAAATTGATTGTTGGTCGAGCTGTATGGCATGTAGCACCGTCCTGTTGAAACCAGAAGTTATCCATGTCATTTTCGCGAATAATGGGTATCACAAAATCCGTTATCATGGCTCGATAACGCTTACCATTGACTGTTGTCGTGGCTCCATCATCGTCTTCGAAAAAATACGGTCCGATGATCATATTCGCGCAAACACCGCACCAAACTGTTACTTTTTGGTCGTAAAGAGGCTGTTCTTCAATTAATTGAGGATTTTCGGTGGCATAAAATCGGCAATTTTGCTTGTTTACGCCTCCATTCAACGAGAAATGTGCCTCGTTTGACATGATGAGTTTTCGCCAAAAGTCAAGTTCGTTTTCAGCCATTTCGATGGCCCATTTGCCAAAATTAAGGCGTCGCGGATAATCAGCTGGGTTTAGTTTTTGTGCCATTTGAATTTTATATGGAAACATCTTCAAATCTTTATGAATTATGCGTCGGAGAGTGGTGCGAGAGATGTCTAATTCCTGAGAGCGGCGATAACTCGATGTCGATGGAGTCTCCTCAATACTGGCTCGTACAGCTTCGATATTTTCATCAGAACGTCTTGTGCGTTGTCTGGATGCATGACTGGCATTACTGAGATTACCGGTGTTCACAAATTTTGCGTATAAAGACTTAATTGTGTTCTTAACTGGAGCACTTTTCACTTTATTTTTTTTGCGAAACGCACGTTGAGTTAACACAATTGAAAAGTTATTTTGAATATAAAGCTGAACAATTTCAGCGCGTTCTTTTGGAGTGTACTGTTCCATGGTATAAATTGTCTTCGAATGACGCTTCTAATGCGGTATGACATTAGCCGATTTGTCAGCGCTGTTAAAAGTTACAGCGTTGCCAGATGGGTCAACTTTAAATGGCCTACCCTGTACGTATACCATATTAGTTGGTCAACTTTTTTCTATAAAATCTCGTTTATGGGATAAGTTCTAAGAACTTATCATTCTCGGCCTGCAAACCATTTTAGCCCAATAAAAAGTTGAACATTTCCTGCATACGCAATTCTTCCGTCTTTTCGACTTCTTGTAATTCAGTCTGCTGTTTTTACATACATGTGTACTGTGACAAAGAGTACCAGGAATACACTTGTGACAACAATTTTTCCAGTCCTCAAAACTCTTTACACGAGCACCTTTTGGAATGTTCTTCAGCTTCTTCAACGATTTTGTTTTTTATCTCCTCGACCGACTGAAAACGGATTCTACGGAGCAGTAATTTCAGTTTGGGGAACAGGAAAAAAATCACACGGAGCCAAATCTAGTGAATACGGTGATTGATCGATGGCATTCATTGCGTTTTTGGGTTTAAATTTAGTCACAATCGTGGCTCGATGCGATGGTGCTTTCTCATGGTGTAAAATTCATGAATTAATCTTCCTCGATTCCAGCCGTTTTCAACAGATGTTCTCACGCAAACACCTCAAACGGCCAACAGAACTCCTTATTGACCGCCCGTCCCTCCAAAGTCATGATGCACCAAATCCCTAATATCGAAAAAACTATGAGCAAAACTTTAATTTTTGAGCGACTTTTGCGTGTTTTTTTTTTTTTTTTTTTGTTTCGGCTCGATTTTTTTGTCAAACTTATAAACCTATGTATGTCTCATCGGTAGTTGCAAAGCTTTTTTTTTGAATGTGCCATTGGAAACCATTTCCAAAGAGACCTGTTTACGGTACTCTTAAAAAAAAAAATAGTTTTATCGGGACGAGTCGAGCAAGAACGCGCTTCGTTCCAAAAATATATACCAAAATCATTTGAGCGGATTCGCAAAAGATGTTGAGCTCTCTCTTGTCCATGTATAATTAATCTGACGAACTGTGTCAAATTAGCCGCATTTGTTTGTCTGTATAAATAAGCAAGAACTAGTCCTTAGGTTTTAAGTTATCGATCTAAAATTTCACATACCTTCGTTTATCCCCAAGAAGCTTTTCATTTTTCAAAACCGATGAAATCCAAATATTATAGCATATAATATAAGTTGCCATGCAAATTGACCGATCGAAATCAAATTATTGAATGACAAAATTTTTCATTTAACAAGACATATACACTAAATTTATAAAAATTAAGCACCAAAATTATGCAACAATCTCTGAAGAAACTGTTCAGATGAGACCACCATAGCATATAGCTTCCATTCCATTCATACAATATCTCCTATCATAACCAAGAAACACAAATTTTATACCATTTTCTCCTGCAGGAAATATACCTCTAAAGACTATTATAGCCTCTGTGCAGCCTAAGTTATACCTACTCTAGAATAAGATTACTTAAGCTACCTTAAACAGTCTACCGCCTCCGTAAGTCTTTATGAACTCATAGCGCTATGTCTATATCCCGGAGTTTGGATTCAGCTTTAGAAGTTTTTCGTATCACAAAGGCCTTGTCTGCAACTGTTCAAATATGGTATACCCTTCGAAGATTACCCTTTATTGCTCAACATTTCTGTAAAAGCCTTTGAATAGTAAATTATAATGATTAAACTTGGTGCTACTACCTCAAACATCAGCTAAGTTGAAAATAGAGATTTTATAAATATTTAATTTTTATTTTTTGAAGCGGTTATTCTCATTTTTCTTAAGAAAATATAAACATATCGTTATACATGATTTAGATCGTTCAAAATGAGTTTGGGTAGCTTTCTTGCTTGTTATAGAACAATACAGAAATTCTTTAGTACGGACATGCTCTAAAATGGTTCGAGCATGGGCTAAACATTAGAGAAAAAAGGCAACTAAATGTTTAGAGTTAATTGAAGCGAATCTGAACTTAACTTAATAAAAACATCTGATTCTTCCTTACCTTAAAAAATATTTTAAAAAACTTTTGATGTTTTTATGTTTCCTAGTTTCATTTTCGCCTCATCGAAATGCAGTGCTCTAGCTCTCAAACTCTTTTCAAATAACTAAGCTCAATTTCATTTTCTCATAGCATTTTTTTATTGTTTTTTGTTATTGAAAAACTTCATTTTCAACGCTCTGGCACTTCTCTATTGGCTTGCAGGCAGCTAATCAAAGCAACCGACGCCCCTCATCTTTAAGCGTGTGCGCCCTAAAAACGAAGTAATTAAAGGAAATCAAAAGTGAATATATGCCCAAAATGCACAGTAGACAAAATTCAATTATAGATAACAGTAATCAGTGTTACGGCGGCTCAATCAATGCTATCACAGCGCCACTGCTGCCACAATAGCCGCTGCTGACGCCTTTGATTATGATACCGCTAGTTACAATCAAGTATAGGGCTATACACAAACATTAGGGAAAATTTATCGATTCGATTTTCAACTTGTTGAAGAAATGTTTTAAGAAACACGAGCACTCACACAGCACACGTATTCCTTAGCTGCAAATTGGTTTGTACAAACAGCACTAAACAAAATTTTCTTATGGAAATTTTTGATGTCCGATTTTTGTATAATTAATTTACAAGCACTTTTTGATTGACGTTACTTTGTTACGGTGTCTGTCCCCTTCACTCTACACATTTCACTCGCATCCCTATCGGAAGTTGTAAATTCTCATCAGTGTAATCTCCGCAAATGGCCCAAATGGTTAAATTCAAATTGTTTCAGCTTACTCCACACTACCAATAGTTGTGTGAGTGTGTATGTGTGTGAGTGGTGAAATTAAACCATTTCAATTTACTTCAATTTGCTTTAATTGCCAACAATTTATGGCGGCGGGTTGCTTTCTTTTCACCACTTTGTTGCAAACTCACTGTTTTCAGGCTTCAATGAGTTTTGATGGTCAAATTTAAAGGGTTTGAAGTTTTTCTTAGTACGCGAGTTTCTACCTTATGTTTTTATAATAACAAAGTTTCGAAAAAAGAGTTTAGTAAAAAAATTATATAGATTTAAACTCAGTATTTTGTTTATAAACATCTCAAGCCCATAACTTTTTTGACGTTTTTACATGAATTAAAAATTTTTCGATGTACTAAAAATTGAGTATTGTACTAAATTGATTAAATATCACATTTAGTATTCAATGCTGTGCTAAATAGAAGATTTTGTATAGCTATGGTGAAATTTTGTATGCTAATATTTACTAAAAATTTTGTACTAAAAAATGTGTACTAAAAGTTATTTATTAAAAAGTTTTGTACTAAAAATTTTGGGCTAGAAACAATGTGGCATTGTCATTAAAGTTATCATTTTGTCAAAAATATTTGAATATTTTTCAAATAAATAAATTAAAATTATTAGTACGAGAAAATGTCTAAAAATCTAAATCTATTTAAAAAATTTTACTAAAATTAGTACTAAATATTTGTTAGTTAATGTTTGTACTAAATAAAATCTACTTAAAACAAATTGTACTAAATGTCTTAAAAGCGTTCTAAAAATTTATACTAAAATTTTAACAAAATATTTGTGAGTTAATTTTTGTACTAAATAAAAAAAACCGTTCTAAAAATGTGTACTAAAATTAGTACTAAATATTTTTGACTAAATATTTGTGCGTTAATTTTTGTACCAAATGTCAAAAAAATCTTTCTAAAAATGTGAACTAAAATTAGTACTAAATATTTGTGAGTTAGTTTTGGTACTAAATAAAATGTATACCAAACAAATTGCACTAAATATCTAAAAATCTCTTAAAAAGTTTTTTACTAATATTAGTACTTATAATTGTTCGCTAATTTTTGTATTAAGTCTACCTAAAACAAATTGTACTAAATGCCTAAAAGCGTTCTAAAGATGTGTACCAACATTAGTACTAAAGATTTGTTAGTTAATTTTTGTACTAAATAAAATTTACTTCAATTAAATTTTCATAAATTTCCAAAACTAAATCTACCTATTGAAATTAGTACTAAATATTTTATGTGCTAATTTTTTTCTGCTCACAACAAATTGTACTAAATGTTTAAAATTTGTTCTAAAAATTTCATTTAATTCTTGTACCAAATAAATTTACTTTAAACATGTTGTACTAAACATCTAAAAATCGTTCGAAAAATTCGTACTAGAATTTGTACTAAATATTTTGCCAATCAATTTTTGTACCAAATCAATTCTGCTTCTAAAAATGTACTTAGTGTCTAAAAACCGTTCCAAAAATGTGTAAAAATTTTTAGATTTATGTACTAAAATTTGTACTAAAGAGTTTGTCAGTGAATTTCTGTACTAATTAACTACTTCCAAAAATGTACTAAATGTCCAAAACCCTTTCTAAAAATGCGTAGAAATCGCTCTAGATATATGTACTAAAATTTGCACTAAATATTTTGCCAGTAAATTTTTGTACTAAATAAATTTTGTTTCCAAAAGTGTTCAAAAGGTCCAAAACCCGTTCTGAAAGTGTGTAAAAATCGCTCAGATATATGTACTAAAATTTGTACTAAACATTTTGTCAATCAGTTTTTGTACTAAAGCATATCTGCTTCCAAAAATGTACTAAGTGTCTAAAAACCCCTCCAAAAATGTGTAAAAATTATTCTAAATATTTGTAATAAAATTTTGTACTAAATATTTTGTGTTGACGATCTATACTATTTATTATGAATATATAAGCATGTATTATATTATATACCTTCCACCGCCAGTAACATTTACCCCACCAAACGGCTGGTATATCAAGTCCGTCCATTAGTCAACACTCCTTATTTTTACTGATGCTTCAACAAATATATAGAAATTATGCTCACACCAGAAAAAATAAATCGAGAAATTCAAAAAATATTTCAACCCACATCGTAGCTGTACCTCGCACGGCTCAAACGATATATTTTAGAGCATTTTTGCTAACTTCTTTGGATATAAAAACATGTAAACTTGTGTGCATGCAAATGTGTGGGAGTTTATGCTTTAATTTTTATTTCGCGCTACTCCACTTTTTCCAAGCCAACACACACTTGAACGCGACGTCGAAATTTTAATGCTTCGCACACACACACTTACGGATATCTCGCGGCATGGCAATATTTGGTGATGATGAACCCAAAGCGACTTGCCACAACTGTCCACGCAAACTTGTTTGGTGGCAGCCAGCCCGCAAAGGTAACACCCGCTCGAAGATTCCATTTGATATGCATTACACTTTACTTCTTCTCAATTATTATTATTTTCATTTTGATTTTATTTCACGTTTTTGTGCAATTAATTTTTTGGATTTTTCCTTTTTTTTTTTTTGTTGGCTCTTGCTCATTGCGCATTTTCGGAGTTGGCGGCTGTTGGGTGCCACTGTGCTGTTGCTGGCTTGTTAGTGTCATCCAGTTGACTATTACCGATGTTGTTGTTTTTGTTTTTGTTGCTGCTACAATTTTTGTGGTCTAGGATATGCGGTGCGTTAGCGGTTAAGGTTTCTGTTGTTATTATTATTGTTGTTGTTGCCGATGATGTTGCTGCTTGCTGGTACTTTACTTAAGTGCCTGTAAATTGGGTCAGTCGGTGGTGGCTTCTCTCCACTTTAATTTCATGTGTCGTAAATTGTTGTTTACGGCTGAGAATGTTTTCTTCACGCACACACGCACACATATGTGCACGATACGAGTGTGTTACCGCGATAATAACGAGCTTTCCGGTGTCTTTTCGCGCAGTGTTTTGCTCTGTAATGCTGCTTTGCTGTTTGGTTTCGCTTTTCTCCGTTGTTGTTGTTGTTCTTGCATGCTTATTTTTGCATGACTTATGCGTACTTGGCGCTGACAATTTTTCACAGTCATTCTTTTTGTCGCCACCAACCTGCGCAAAGTAGTAGTAGTTAATTTCGGCTGTGTCGCATAGCCAACTTGTTAATGATCTTCGCATGCTCGGCTAGTTGGTTACCTCTTTGTTGTTGTCACCCTAATGGGAATATCATAAATGTGACATCACCATGTAGGGTGTTGGTGTGTCAGCAGTTAGCGGTGTGTTAGCAGCTGATTAAAGTTTAAGCGAACGCTGTATCATTTGTGGACATGCAAGCCAAAATCTGTTTGATGATCTGCTTAGGAATTTCTCTGCGATTTTTTCAGCCTTCACAATTTCCTGTTAATGACCTAGTTGCCGCTTTTGTTGTTGTACACACACTTTCTTTTGGTTATTTTCATTAAATTTGGTGCGTTTTTATTTCACTTTCCACATTTCATTAAAAACACTCACTCAAAAGTACCCACATTTAATTATTATACAAGTTTCTTTCTTAAGTCTTTCGTTTGCATAGCGAAGGAAAACTAAAAATACATTTTAATAGACTGTCGTGACAGCAGGTGCGTGCATGTTTAGCGGTTACACGTGTGCGTGTGCGTGTAAAGTCCATTAGTTGAAGTGTTGAAGTAGCTAAGTGGGCACTTGCAGCGTTTAACGGTAGCACTGCAATGACAAAGGAAAGTAGAAGTGGCTTTGGTGACTACTTGTCTTAGATATTTTTACTCGAATAGCTGCCGGAATACGGAAATGTACTGGGTGCTAAGTGTGTCTGGCGCTGAGGGTTTCCTCGAATTATGAACTGCGTAAAATTAAGTTTTTGTTGTTATTTCGATATTTGGCTGAAAATCTATTAAAAGTCGATGAGGGACATGAAAATAAATAATTGAGAGTTTTAATGCAATAAATTACAAGAATCTTGTATGGAAAACTTTTTTATTGGGTAGTCGAAAAAGAGTTTTCGTATTATGTTGAAAAGGCGAGATTTTAAGCTTCTTTTAATCAAAAAAAATTAAATTCGAGAGGATGCTGTATCAGTTAGTTTAGCACAATAATAATTCGATCGCTTCCGTTGTTTAAGATGCACCTGGCTCTGGTCGACCTATCGTTGAAAAGGTCAATGAAACTATGATTGACTAGGACCCTCACATAAGCAGCCACGACATCGCTAAGGAACTCAACATTCATCATCAAACGGTTTTGAACCATTTAAAAAAGGCTGGCTACAAAAAGCAGCTCGTTGTTTGGGTATCCCAAGAGTTGTCTATGAAAAATTGTATGAAACGAATTCACATCTGCGATTCTTTACTGAAACGAAATGAAATCGAACCATTTTTGAAGCGAATGGTTACAGGAGACGAAAAGAGGATCAAATGCGACAATAATGTGCGAAAAATATCATGGTCCAAACACGATGAAATTAAACAATGGGTCGCAAAGCCAGTATTGTCGCTTCCAAAGGTGTTGCTGAGTGTTTGGTGGAATTGGAAAGGAATCATCCACTATGAGCTGCTCCAGCCTGGTCGAACGATTTTACTATCAACAACTGATGAGATCGAAGCAAGCAATCGGCCAGAATTGATCAACAGAAAGGGCTTCGTCTTCACTAGATAAACACACAAAGCCCCTATTTTACGCTTAATTTCGGCATCCCAGCCAATAGCCGCGTGAGACGCATTTACATGTGGTTGGGTTTCCCCGAATAAAGCTATGCATTTGCCCCCAAAAGACCTACGAGGACGGGCCCGTTTGTTTTTGTGCCCCTTGCGGGGCGTGTGCCCTTGTTTCCTTTTGAATAGAAAAATTTTAATTTTTTTTTTTTTCGATTACCCCGAAAAATCACAAAATAAAAATTTAAAATAAATAAAAATTTTAACAAAAATTAAAAATGTGATGGAAAATTTTTAGGGAAGCCAAAAAACAAAAGGGGAAAACAAAATTTTTAAATTATTAAAAAATTAAAAAATTTTCAGTTTTAAGCAAAAAAAAAACAAAAATTTTGGAAAAAATAGGGTTTCCCCAGTTTTGAAAAGATTGCGGACAACAAAAGCCAAAACGCAAAACCGCTTTAACTAAACGGTTGCCTTTTAAAAAAACCCAAAAACGTATTTTTGGGTATCATGAGAAAGTAGCAAACCTTTGCTTTTTATAAAGGCCGCCTTAAGCAATTAGCCGAATGATAAAGGAAATTTCCGCGACGGCCCATTGTAAGCTCAACAAATTAAAACCTTTGGGTCGCTTCAAAATTTGTATTTTTTTAATATTAAAGGTTACCAAATTTGAGCGGGTCCGGCCGGCAAACATTATGTCATTTTGTGGTTGGGCCTTGGGAACTGCTCAAGGGGCTTGTTTCATAAAATACACAACAAGCAAAAGGAACGCTTAAGTTTTTGACACACCTTTCCCGCCTTGTTTGATCCCATTTCTTTTGGAAAATTTGGGCAGATTCCCTTGGTTTTCCAAAGCGAAAGGTTTTGCTGCCCTTTTATCTAGAAACCGCTTTTACATGAAAATGTGTTGTAGCAAAAAAATGGAACAAGCAGTTACAATGTGTACAAAATTTTTTCATTAAAGTTAAAAATTTGGTTTTGAAATTTGTTTAAAATCGAAATGTTTTTCCGAAAAATATTTATTATTCTTGATAAAAAAGAACATTAAAAATTTTTGTGGAAGTTTTAAATAAAAATTTAAAACAAATTTAAAAAAAAAATTAAACCAAACTTAAAACCCTTAAAACAAAATTTAAACTTTAAATTTAAAAATTTTTTAAATTTAAATTAAACAAACTAAAACTTAAACTTAAAATTAACTTAACTTAAATAAACAAAACTTAAATTAAAACTTAAACTTAAATTTTTAAACCCCAAACCCCCTTAAACCCAAAAACCCAAAACCCTTAATTTAAACAAAAACCCCCTTCCCCTTAAACTTTAAATTTTAAATTTAAACTTAAATTTAAAAACCTTAAACCCCTTTTTTCCTTCCTTAAATTTTTAAATTTTTAAATTAAATTAAACTTAAACCCCCAAAACTAAACTTAATTTTAAAATTTAAACAAAAACTTAAATTAAAATTTTAAAAACCCAAAAACCAAACCAAAAACAAATTAAATTAAACTTAAAAAATTTAATTAAACAAAACTTAAAACAAACAAATTAAAAATTAAATTTAAATTTTAAAAATTTAAACAAAACCAAAACAAACAAACCCCTTAATTTAAACTTTAAATTAAACTTAAACTTAAACTTAAAATTAAATTAAAACCCTTAAACTTAAAACCTTAAAACTTAAACAAACCCCTTAAATTTAAACAAAAAAAACTTAAACCTTAAATTTAAACTTTAAATTAAACTTTAAACTTAAACTTAAACCCCCTTAAACTTAAACCTTAAACCCCTTTCCCCCTTAAACTTTAAACTTAACTTAAACAAAACCCTTAAAATTTTAAACTTTTTTTTAAACTTTCTTTAAACTTAAACTTTTAAATTTTTTAAAAACTTAAACCCCTTTTAAACAAAAAAATTTAAATTAAACTTAAACTTAAACTTAAACTTTAAATTAAACTTAAATTTTTTTAAACCTTAAATTTTTAAACCCTTAAATTTTAAATTTTTTAAACTTAAACTTAAATTTTTTTTAAATTTTTTAAATTTAAACTTAAACTTTATAATTTAGAACTTGAAACTTAAAATCTAAAAGTTAAAACTTAGAACTTACACCTAAAAACAAATTTAAACTTAAAACTTAGACAGAAAAAATTAAAAAATTAATTAAGAAGTGCTGAAAAAAATATTTCGAATACTTAAGTGGATATCAGAGAACAATTATTATTGTGGTTTATATGCATGTATAAAAATCTAACCCTATTAGCTCAAAATTAAAGCTAAAATTAAATTTAAATTTAAAATTTAAAATTAAAAATAAAATCGATCTTACAATTAAATCATTTTAAATTAACATAAAAAAAACTAAATTAAAAAATTAGTATATTAAATTAAAAACTTAGTCTTAAACATAGAATTAAAATTAAAATAAAAATTAAATAAATTAAATAAAAAAATTAAGTTAAAATTAAAACTAAAATTTTTATTATTTTTTAATTAAATTAAATTATAATTAAACTTAAAGTTCAAAATAAAATTAAAATTAAATAAAATTAAAAATAAAAATAAAATCGATCTTACAATTAAATCAATTAAAATTAACATAACAATCAATAAAACTAAAATTAGTATATTAAATTAAAAACTTATTCTTAAACATAGTAAATTAAAATAAAATTTAAAATTAAATAATTTAAAAAAAAAATTTAAAGGTTAAAAAAAAACTAAAATTTTTATTATTTTTTTAAATTAAAATTAAAATTTAATTAAATTTAAAAGGTTCAAGATAAAATTAAAACTAAATTAATTAAAATCAATCCTAAAAATAACATAAAAAAATTAATGTTAAAATTAAAATTGAAATTAAAATTAAAACCATTAATAAAATTAAATCACTTAAAACTAACATAAAAATAATCAAATTAAAATTAAAAAAAATAAAATTAGAATAATTTAATATTTTAAAATTTAAAAACTTAGTGTTAAACCAAAATTAAAATAAACATTCAAATTTAAATTCAAAATTAGTTAAAATTAAACTATAACTAAAATAAAAATAAATTAAAAATATACAAAGTTAAAATTTATATTTAAATAAAAATTAATTTTTTTTTTAAGTTAAAATTATAATTAAAATTAAAACTAAAAGTAAAATTTAGTTTAAATTATGTAAAACTAAATTTAATAATACTAAAATTGAAATTTAAGTTAAATTTAAGACCAACAAAAAATTTTAAAAAAATTAAATCAAAATTAAAACAAAAAAATTTAAAAATTTAAAATGTATATTTAAGGGTAATGACAACAAAAATTCAAATTTAAATAAATTAAAATTAAATCAAAAAAATTTAATTAAAATTAACATTAAAAATTTAAAATTTTAAAATTAAGCTGACTAAAACTAAATTTTAAAATAAAGTAAAAATTAAAATTAAAACTAAAATTTAAATAAACGTAAACTAAATTGCAAAAAATTAATAACATAAATTAAAGCACAGGAACGTGTGTACATATATGTAAAATTTTTTACACCATGTCATATAGTACGCAGTCCGCACTCTCACCCCTCCTTTAAGTTTTCACTTTTGTGTAAACAAATTAGACTTTCATTCAGCTTGAATAAGCAACTAATTACTGACACAATAAATCTCTTTTCGACATCAAACGCGCCCATAAACAGTTAATCAAGTAAGTACACGTACTTATTAACCCCAACAAATTTCAATTCTTCCGCGCAAAAGGTGCTGATAACTCACTAAAAATGCGGAAAATTGAGAAATTAACGGTGCTCAAATCCAAACTGCTAACACAAGCACAAACGAGCCACGAACAGAAGAAATCTTCGTTTAAATTTCACTGACGGCGATCATCTTTCTTCATCACGACACAATGTGAGCTCGGCACAGGTGCGAGTTCGTAGAATGAAAAGCTCATAAAACTGTATATATACAATTGAATTAAGCGAATTTCTATAAATTACGGTTCATTAATGCTCACTTAGAGCGTTATGAATAAACATCATGTATATAAATAAATAGCTGTAGTTTATATTCAAGCGCGCTTGTGTTCATTTAGCAGCGCATTGTTGTTTATATGCATGAGAAGAGGAAAATTAATTAAACATTAATCACGTCAGTTCAGTGTGTGTGTGTGTGTAT
Source organism: Bactrocera correcta (assembly GCA_027475135.1). Lineage (NCBI taxonomy): Eukaryota > Metazoa > Arthropoda > Insecta > Diptera > Tephritidae > Bactrocera > Bactrocera correcta. The sequence goes on from CM050323.1 coordinate 51,459,636, forward strand.
TTATTTGATTTCTGTGTGGATTTGTATGTATTTGTATTTGTTATATTGTTGCATTAAGAAGAACAGCTAGGAAGTTATAAATGAGGCGCACCATTTAAAAGAGTGGAACAAAAGCGGACTGTATAAATACAAACAAGCTACGCATAAGTGCGTGTATGTCTCCATTTCTTTATAACGGTTCCACATCAAAGCTTGGATGGACGCTTATAGATTTTTGTTAATATTTTATGAAATTTTTTTTGATTTTCAAGCTGGATATTTCCAATTTCGCTTTTAATTTATAAAAAAAATTGTGTTTACTTAATTTGTGGCTATTTTTAGCGAGAAAAATCCGAAATTTGTGGTTCATAACCTTTTATTTAAAGGTCCAAGTATTCCAAATACAACAAAACACGCAACAAATAACCACAAAGTAAATCACAGGCGCTATGCTGGAAAAGAAATTAGGTTCGTCGCTTGAGTCTTCGGTTTTGCACACAAAAAACCCTTTGCTTGTATGCGCAGGCATTCTTCGCCGCTTTATTGTTGTCTTAATGTAACCAAAACTACACGCTTGTAGTAAAATCTTTTTGTTTTCACTTACAATACGTTGTGTTTGTTGTATTTTGTTGCTTTTGTTCTGACTTCGACTTTTTGCCGCCCATTCATTGGCTTGCATTACATTACAATGCCAAAAATTATCTCGCACTTATATTCAGTCTTAATTGGCATTGTTGCGCACATGCACACACACACACACGCTCACGCTCAAACATACGTGTTCACGTTATTTTTTATCTTGACTCAATTGTTCATACCTTTTTTGTATTATTTTACATCTTTTACATTTTTTATTCCCGATTTTTTCTGCTCTCTGCGCACGCCTTTATTCTTATACAAAAATTTGGCAATGACACTTGCGGTCAAAATATGTTCAACCGAAAATCAAGTTAATTAGCTCCAAAAATGGGTGAGCATACGGAAAATAACTGACCATGCAGACCCGTCATGTCGAGCGGCATTCAGGCATTCAAGCATACAAAAGCCGGCGACCAGACAGGGACTGTGTGTATGGATGCGTATGTGCAGTTTTTTGTAGGCTTTGGTATGTGGGGCGTAGCTCGAAGGTTATATTTGTGTCAAGGGGTGTCTCATACGTTGGAAATTTCACCTTGACAGGACTACATTTTTTTCTTCTTCTTTTTGCGGATGTTTTTTTGTGAGGTCAATTTATAAAAATAAGTTTAAAAATTTTGATATTATAGAGTCGTAATTGAGTAGCATACAGAAAAAAGTCCTAGGCTGACACATAGATGGCGCTCATAGAATTTAAACCATTTTATTTTGAGTTAGCTTTCACCTTCGAAAGGCGCTGGTATCACTTGACAGCTGTAAGATTATTAATTTGTTAAATATTTCATTTTGAGTGAAGCGACTTTTGTTATTGTGAAAAAATTCATAAAAAGTAACTTCGCGTGTTGACGGTAAAATATTTCTTTTTGAAGGAGAACCCATGCCTGAAGCGAAATCTTGGCTCGATAGCGAGTTTGCAAAGACTGCCTCAGAAAAATCCATCAACAGGGGAAAATGTCGCATTTTGTTTAGACGTGGTGAAATAGCACCGGGAAGGACGGTGCAAACAGTTCAAATTAAACCAGGGACTCTGGAGATATAAACCGAACGTATACTTCATGCCATTCAGGAGTATTTGTGTACGATAAAGCTCTGTACAAAGTGGGTGTGCGCGAGCTCACTTTTGGCAAAAAACAACGACGTGTTGATGATTGACAGGAGATTTTCAAGAATAATGAACTCAAGTTTTTCCATTGATATTGAAAAATTTGTTGAAATTCACTACATAATTTCACTCCGAAGTCAAACCGACAGTCAAGTACAAGTGAACTTCACCGATGAACCTGTTAAATGTTTTTTTCACCGCTTTTGGAGCCCGGGGGTTTTTTTCCTTAAAAAGGGAGTACCAGCAACAGCGACTTTTACAAAGCCTTCAGGATCGTTTGAAGAAGAAAAATTTTCGAAAAAAAGGGCCGGGAAAAAATGTGACCGTGCAAAGTCTGTGAATATGATATCAAAATTTCAATTTAAATTTGGGTTTTGAATTTCGAAAAATCGTTACATAAATTTTAAGGCATACAATTAATATATCCTTCCACTTTTCTATAAAAATTTCATTAATATGAATCATGTTACTTCTAAGGGGGTATTCTAGTCTAGAAATCAAATTTTGGGCAGTTTTTCAATTTAAAAAAAAAATATTTTTGTTATCCATTTTTTATGGTGTTTTTATTGATATCTTAAGAATACAGAAAAAAAATTTTACAAAAAAATATAAAAATTAAAAAATCCTGGTGACATTGATCCTGACTCTCCTAATGGTCTGAAAAAAATCAAAAGAAATTCTGAATCAGTAAGGATGCTGTTATAGTTCCTACCTCAGGAAACACGAAAAAAAATTTTGAAAAATGGCGACTGCCTGAAAATAAAAATAATTTTTTGAAATTTGAATTTTTTAAAACAATAAAAACAAAAATTATGACGCGATGCTGTAGGAACGATAAAGGATTATATAAGAAGTTCACACAAAATTTCAAATAAATTGGTTGTATAAATTTGAGATAATGCGTACCGTGTGAAAAAAAGTAGTTTCGAGAAAAACGGTTTAAAAATTCGATACGGCCGAACCGGGCTGATATTGCGTCACGTATGTAACTGTAGCTCTTAAAATAATTTTAATTTTAAAAATTTTTTCGAGGATATGTTCTTAAGGGTCTAAACTTTAAATATATGAAAAAAGTAGAGTAGAATACCCCCTTAAATGAAAATTTTCCTTAACACAAGGGGTTATATATAGTTTGAAGGTCGAAAAAAGAAATTTTCCAGAATTTTTTCTGAGAAAACTTTTAAATTTATTGATAAAAACATTTTTACACATATTATGACATCCCTTCTATATTTTAAGGCTTAGTATTAATAAAAATAGTTATTTGGAAAGGAACTACAGCTGATCCCCTAGATCGTTTTGTCACTACCACTATATCTCTGAACTGGCTGAAATTAAAGTATCGTTAAATAAGACCCTGAATTTTATAAAAAATATTTTTCGTGGAAAAAAAATTATTTAATTAATTTCTCAAAAATATATTTTAAAAAATGTGTAAAAATTTGAAATTAATCGGTTCGTAATGTGAGTCACCGACTTTGAGAAAACGGTTTAAAGTTTGGAATGCACTTCCAAGAACTGCTTTTCAAATTTCGGTTTTACTGAATTAAAATTTTAAATTAAAATATGAAAAATATGAAAATATTATTGAAATATTCAGCAGCTGGTTTCAAAGGCGATACATAAATTCAAACCCCTCATAAAGAGTATCATCACAGCTTGAAGTTAAGAAATTAGCGATGCAGTAAACAAATTAAGTTATTAATAAACAAGCAAGCACAAAATATGAAAAATACCAACAACCCCTCATCTACGACACAAATCGATATAATTTATATAGCCGCATTATGTTTAATAAATTCTGCATATTATGTATAGCGAGCGCAGCTGGAGCATGTTTTAGCCAGCGACTGCTTTGCTGCTAATGAAGGCAAATATAACATGATTTGTGTAAGAGATTATTTCTTAATATTTTGCCGATTTTTTCGAAAAAAAGAATAACAATGACAAGTAGAAAAAAAAAACAGTAACAAATAGAAAAATTTATTTTGAATTCGCACAAAAAATTAAAAAAAAATACAAAAATTGCTTTATAAAAATAAAATAACTTCAGAAATTAACACAAGAATAGCAGCATCCCACAGGTGATAAACAAATTATGTTAATTACACCGGCTAGTCGAGTTATGTGCCACACCTGCTAAACAAATCGCAACAACAAAAAACCACACAAAATCAAAATCAATTAATTTCAATCATTTTTTTTTTTTTTGTTGTTTCGTTTCAGTTGTGTGGCAGCAAACATAAACAAAAGCAAAATATCTCAAATTCAGCTCTAACTTTAGTCGACGCTGCATGCAACATTACACGCCGACAAAGCGCCCAAAACAAATTGCAGTGCGCCAGCAGAATTTCCTAATGCCATCTTAGCCTTGTGCCTTAATCACCACTAAAACCGAACTATCACAGAAGACGCGTTAAAACACCAATAAAAATAACTTAAAAGCTTTCGAGTTATTTTATATTTAAGTACAATATGCGCAGCGGTGCAACGGACAACAACAACAATACGTAAATTATCAAAAGTAGAGCAACTATGCGGGACACCTGATGCGGGAGACCGATGCAAGCGATTGATTTGTGGCGTGAAGCGGTTAGTAGCTAGCAGCAGCAGCAGCAACAGCAACAAACACAAAGAGTGGTGAGTGCGAACACATGCTGACAAATTACAGATATTAATTTTTGGTAGCTTTCTTTAGCATTTTTTCGGCGCACTGTTATTTGGGGAGCAATAAAATTTTTCATTTGATTGCTTTTTTACAACAACTAATATTAAAGCGTAACGGATCATTGTTATTTGTTGTTGTAAAAAGGTAATAAATGTGAAAAAATTAAATAAAAGCTTAAGTATGTTTAAATTTTAATGCTTGCATATGGGTTATTTCAGGTATGTTTCCCTTTTTCAGTAAAACAAAAAGTTTTAAAATTTTTTCAAAAAAACCCAAAAAAAACATTTTTTCAAAATTTTAAGCCAAATTTTTAAACTGTTTTTAACAAAATTTATTTGTATAAAATGTTTTATTTTTTGAAAGCCCAAAAAACTGAAAATTCGGGTTCCCTTGGGCAGGAAAATTTTTTAAATTTTTTTAAAAAAAATTTAAAAATTTTTAATTTTTTTTTAAATAATTGTTTAATCGGAAAAAATTTCAGTTAAGTCTTTAAAAAAATGTTTTTTCTCAAAAATTTTTTTTCCGCATTTAAAATTTTCCAAAAAGAAAATCGGTTGGGGGTTAGTTCTTGAGAAAGCTTTCCAACTGACTTCAAAAACACAATTTCAGAAAAACGGTTTAAAATTAAGCAGGCCTTTCCCCCCCTTCTTACAGTCATCTGATAGCTAATTTATTACTTTTACTTTCTTTTTTCTTATTTTATCTTCTTTTTTCAATACTACTGTGATTTTTTTTTTACTTGTCAACTTATCGATATTCAACAAATAAAAAATCAATAGAAAAATCCCTTCAAACCACTCAAAAAACTCAGTTTTTTAGCAAGATTGTTATTTTTAATTCAAGTTGTTGCCCTTAAAACACTGATTACAGGACCCTTTAACTATTCGATACCCCTTTTGAGGTACGATTTGCCTTTGCTTCAAAGTAGGTCTCATTTTCGGGTCCCCTTCATTTGACGAAAATTTCTTCCGAGTAGGGATTCATTTGAGATTTTAGAATTGGAAATAGTGGCTGGGGCAATCTGAAGAATACGGTGGATCCGAGAGCAATTCGAATCCCAAGTCATTGTCTTTGTGAAACAACATTTTTTTTTTTAAATTTCGGCAGTTTTTCGGTGATTTCTTCCTTCTAACGATTCCCGTAGCACTATATACTAGACGCTGGTCCTTCATTTTTCAAAGGGAGTCAAAAAATAATATCATAGTATACGGACGCTATATACTTGACAGCCGACATTGTATTTTTTCCACGCTTTAGAGCGGGTTCATCGTCTGTAGTCCACTCGGATAAATATCGATTGGATTTCAAAGTGAAATTATGGAGCCATGTTTCATCCATTGTCACATATGGATGCAAAAACTCGGGTTTTTTACGCTTGAACTCTCCAAACACTCCCAGTCATCGTTGTTCTTGATCAAAGTGAGCTTGCGCTGCATGAACAAAATTCAGTTCAGAAGTGATAAATCGCACAATGTTGGAGGTCTTTTATGGCATGTAGCGTAAGCTTGTTGGAACCAAAGGTCTTCCACATCAACATCCTCCAAATCAGGCACGAAAAAGTCTTTAATCATGGCTCCATTCGTTGCAGAGGTTATCATCAAAAGGAGGGTGACTTATCCGAGGCTGTTGTTTCCTTTTCATTGGAACAGTTTTTTATGTGGCGAACCTTCTCCCCTTAGCTCGTCTCCAAACGGATATTTTTTGGCTACCAAGAAGATACTTGATCCAAGGCTGTAAGTCGTGAGCTGCTTAAGCCATATGTAAAAGAATCATTTCTGGCCACTCCCAAGTGAATGGCGCTCGAGAACTTTCCTAACTTGCGTAGACTTCTACACGTGGCTCCATCACCCACATATGTCTCCATCCTTCATTGAAAACCACACGTCTAAAAAACACTCCAATCAATAATTCTACAAGGCAATTTCGATAATCAACCGCTTTTTAGCTTTGTGGAACGAAAATGGGTGCAGATTAGTTATTAAATCCGCGCAGATGTAGCTGAATATTGATAGATTTAAATTTTTTTATAATGCTATATTTTTATAAGATTTTTATTTTAATATTAGCGACATATGGCATAATATTTTTTTATTTATTTTTTTTTTTTTAAAAAATAACAAAAGCTATATGTATTAATAAAAAATTTACTTTTTTCATAAAAAAAAGTTATTAAAGAAAACTAAAGTACTAAAATTATTCTGGAAACTGGTTTAAGTAGAATAATTTTTTCAGCTTATACACTATTTGTGTATATATAGTACATATGAATATATTTGCATATACATATAGATACATTTGTTATTTTGCTAGCTCGGCTTAGTATATTTTGTGCTTTTCTATGTGTAGTCCAAATATAACACGTTTAGTTGAATTTTAAAGAGTTGCTAGCAAGTTCTTTTGAGCAAACAAATAATACATACTTACACACACATATATTATGTATGTATGCACATACTACCATGCAAGCATAGAATTTTTGAAATCGCGCCTTGACTTCCTGCAGTGTGTTATTGTTTTTGTGTGAAATTAATGAATGATTTTGCCATTGTATAAATAATCAAATGACAAATTTTTCAAAATTAATCAACGCTATCAGCATGAAATATTGGCTGACAACACACACATGCACGCATTGCTATATGCGCATGTATGTGTGTGTTCATAGCAGCTGCTGCAGCGCGAAAAGAACACAGCTAGGCAAGCAAGCACGTTATTAAAATGGCATGAAAAGCAGTTAAAACTGATTTTATATTAATTAGTTTGAATTGGATATCTTTTGGTTTTCGTTGCCGGCTAATTTTGACTGCCAAATCTGGTTTGCGGACGCCCAACGCAAATTGGTTGAGACGCTTATGCGCTGAATGGCTTGCTTTGTCGCTTACAGGTTCTCGTATTTGTGCTAATGGTGCTTAAGAGTCGTGTGGCGAAAAAAAATTTTAAAAATTAAAAAAAAATAAATAAAATTAAGAAAACAATTAAAAAAAAATAATAATAAAATAATAAAAAAATAAAAAAGCTTAAGAAAAATATAAAATAAAAAATATAAAAAATACGAAAAAATTAAAATAAAAAATAATAATAAATAAATTTAAAAATTTAAAAAAAATTAAAAAAAAATATGTTTATAACAAGTTTTTCAGCGACGCGCTAGACTCACTGGCTCAGTGGCAGGCACTTTTGAATTTTTTATTTATTAATTTTTTTTTTTTTTGCTGAAAGGGATTTGACTACAACTTGTATATTAATGTATGTATAAGCTATCCAAAGTTTTTTTTTTGTTTTTTATTGCACACAAGTATAAATATGAGACCGATATATAAAATATTTCCATGTCTGCGGCAAGAAAACACACTTTCTTAATTTTATTAATCAAAATTTTGTTTTATCATTCAGCCACTTTCCTTGCATCGATTTGTGTATCAGCAATTAAAATTAAATTTTTATAAACAAATTCAGTGTGTGGCAACACAAGTTTGATTAGCAAAAATTGCAAGTTTTAATGGCTTCATATTCCATTTCGAAATCGCCACTTTTTTTTTTTAATTTTTTGCATATAATAGATTTTTGCAAAACGCCGCTATAATGGCTTATGCACCCATCAAAGTCAACCTACTGGAATAATGAGTAATTAATGTCAACTCGTGCGCTAGTCCACCAATCAGTGTGCCTTTTAATTTATGGCAGCAAATTTTGTATGCGAGGTTTTTATTCTTTTCGGTTTTTATGTGTGAAAGAATAAAAATTGAATAACGTAGATTTAGTGAACAGGTCTGTGGTTAGTATGCAAAAATAGTTGCGCTTGATAATAGATCTGCAGAAGATTTTAGTTTAAATTTATATATTAAATTTGTTATATTTTTAATCAACAACAAAGCAATACTACGAAAAATCTACACAGCATAAGCAAATTTTCAAGTATATTTTGGAGCTGAACTAGCAGGTCAATAGAAAAGTCTCTAGTCTGCTACAGTGAAACACAAATTTTTCGGCAAAACTCACATTTTTTATTCAATATAGTTTCTTTCAAATGTTATGCACAGATTATAGCCATCCTCAAGCTTTTCGACCATTTCTGTAGTAGGATTTGTTCTTTGCTTAAAAATAGGTCCCAGTTTCAGCGATCACCTTATCGTTCGAGGAAAATTTCTTCTTAGCGAGCATTCTTTTGAGATCTTCTTTTCGAGTTGCAAAGATTTATACATAATTTTCTCTACAGTTTTTCAATAACAACTCAATCCCCATATCATTTTTTATAACGCCTTTTCCATAACCTAATCATCAAGAAATGATCTCCGCTAACAATAAGTAAAATGCAAATTGATTCAAAAGCCCATAAAATACTTACATAAGCAATTAAAAAATATAAGTCAAATGTACAACAACAACAACAGCCAGGCAAAAGCCACTATTGAAAGCACTTTCTGGAACAACTGCCATAAAACTGTTGCATAGAAGTTTAATTTCTCTCAAATGACTGCGCTTCCTGCCAACAATTGACCTCGCGAAGAAATGCGGCAGCACGTGCTCAATTGCTACAATAAAAGCAATGCGATCGCTTAAGGCATAAGTGCAGTGAGTAACAACAAAGCATTGTGAAGCCGCCTGCTGTGGCAATAATTTTGTTGCGAGCCTTAATTGTCTTTGATATTTTATGACAAATCCTGTTGAGAGAATTCCAATTGACATTGTCGTCGTTTCAATGTTTTTCGTTAGGAGTTAACCGTTATTGCGGTTAATTTGGCTTTACGGCTCGGATTACAATTTCATTACATTTCACTTTTGTAAATTTCCTTCCTTTAATTGCTGAAATTGGAGCACTTAGACTAATTAGTTCGGCCACAATATTTGTCGGTGATTTGACATGACAATAAGAAGACAAAATGATGAAGAAAGTCGCAACTCTTAATAAGCCATCAAAGTTATAAATGTACAGTAATATTAAAGGAAATAAATACAGTTATTGTAATTGACCATATATATTATAAGACATATACATATATATGTACATTGTTTAGCAATTAGAATGATTTCTTTATTCATTACCATTAATTTTATTATGCTTTAATAATATATATTATCGAAACCAATATTAATAGACTTACCTTCATTACTCAGTCCATATCGATATCATTACATCTCCATTACTAGTATTTACGATTATTGTTTATTTCAGTTATGCATTTTAATATTATTGCTAAAATCTATATCAAATATAAACAAAGAGTACTACTATGTATGTAATGATTACCATTACGGTTATAATTACCAACTTTATCAACAATTTCACTATCATGGTCCTTATCAGCATAGCTAGCATTACTATTTCATTAACAATTACATATAATTACATTATTATTAGATAATTCAGTATAATCATCTTTACAACTGCAAATACAATTGTCATTACCACTATTATTACAATTACATTCATAACATTCATTTCAATCACCTATCATAACATCAACAGCACTATTTTTTCACCTAAAAAATTTAAACGCATTACCATTGCATCTATAATTTAACTTTTACAAGTAATCATTACCACTACAATTACCATTACTTTTAAAATTACTTACTCTATCAACAATGTGACTATTACTTCCTCTGTCACAATATTTACTAAAACAATTGAAATTACCATTATCATTACAAACACAGTTACTTTATTATTACGATTACATATAATTATATTAATAATTATTATCTGCATAACCTTCATTACAATTGCCTTACCTTTTCGTTATCAGCATCATTGTCATTACAAATACAATAACAATTATCATTACCATTACCATTACCATTACCATTACTATTAAAATTTCACTAAACACAATTATCTGCATAACCTACATTATAATTATGTGCACCATTCGCACCAACACTAAACTGATTCTACCCGCCGAATCTATAGGTATTTTTCGCTTAGTGGCATGCCTTTAAAGCAACTCTGCTCTCCTCAGAACATATCAATCATTCTAAGTATGTACAAGTGATACATTAAAACTGACCCACATTTCTTTAGCACACTAATAAAGACAAACCAAATGATAGCTAGATACTCCCCATAAATTAAATGAAGCCATTTATAGTGAGCCATAAAACATCGTCAATCACTTAAGTGCATTTGTACGTACCAGTATTTTTGTAATGGTCACCATATTCGAACACCAAAATTTCGCTTTTCACTTTAATTTGCTGTTAGTGCTTCAACAACTACAACGACAATGCCGCATGCGAAATAAATTTCATTTGTTCTTTTCGAGGAAATGGCTTCTTTGACAACGCCATGACATTCCAGGCAATTAGTTGGGCACAAATGTGAAATTGCGCGTTCGTTGCAGCTAACCGAAGAGACGGCGGTGCTTTTGCCAGCTGGTGTTTGGCTGTTCGAACCTTCAATAGTTTTGCCATTTCCCACTGCAGTTGCCAGCACTAACGCCTCTATTCTAGGCGCCGCTGACCAATGCCGAATTGCGCACAGTGGATGCAAGTTGATGAATTGCTCCGATTTTCATTATATCATTATGAGCAAAAATAGTAAGACTTTGCTCATGGTTTTAAAGTTCTTAATTTATTTTTCAAAACGTTTCTTGGCCCCAATATTTTTGCGCCAACGTTTTTTTCAATCCTCGAAACAGTTAATTAAGTCAATTTCCTGAATAGCCTTCAATGAGCGTAGCGGTTTCCTTTAATGTCTTTAATTGACTTTAAACGGTTTCTACGAAGCAGTCGTTTGAGTCTGCTGAATTTCCAGAAGTGCCACGGAACTAAATCAAGCGAATACGTTGATTGCGGCAAGTAATTTTTTAGAAATTTGGCGGAAACCTCACAAAGCATTAATGCAGCATGCGATGGTGTATTATTGTGGTGCAAAAGCCGAGAGTTTTAGCCTCTTTTACGAATAGCTTTGCTTGACGCTTTATATTCAAACAGTATTCCTGGTAGACAGTTTACCCGGTCAAAAGGAACTCGGAGGGCAGCACACATCGATAATCGAAGAAAAATGTCAATGTAACATTGATGGTTGGGCTGCTTTGGCGTGTTTTTTCAGCTTCGGCTTACCTTTGCCACGATATACGTCTATTTCTGGGTCGTTAGCATAGAACCAAGACTCATCGCTAATACTTGTAAGTAATATAATACGTTTTATGATATCCTTGTAGTCGGAAAGCATTGTTTCACAGACGTTAACGCGACGCTTTGTTGATTGATAAAGTTGAGTGATTTTGGAGCCAATCGTGTCTTCACTTTCCTTAGGCCCAAATAATATTTCAAAATTGTTTTGACTGCTCTTCCGATATTCCTAATATTCAATTCTCAAGCACCAATTCTTTTATTTTATTGACGTGTTGATCATCAGTTGATGCTGAAATTTGAACTAAAAAGCCTTATTATTTCTTTCCGCACAACATTAGAAAAGTTGTTGAAAATAGTGAAGTTATTGGGTAGCTTAGTGTTGTTTTATTTGAGATAATTTACGTTTTGTCTGCCAAAAATAGCTCAGTATATATATCTTAAAATATTGCATTTATATTTTTAATAGTTTTGAGATACTGTACTTTTAAAAGTACTAAAGAAACCTATATCCGTCGCAGTTACATTGACATTCACTTTGATATCTCACTACCCTTCAACTAATTGCATATGCTTTTTTACTCTTTTTTCCTATACCACGCGAAAAACTGTGAAACTCAAAAGCGAGTATGCCAGGTTCAGTTTCAGAGTAGTCTCAGGTGAGTGCAATCGTGCGACATTTAAAAAAATTAAAGTTTAAAAAAATTCTTTGCTGCAACTTGGACTCATCCGCCGCCAGAACGAAACTTCGCGCGCTTCATTGAGACTGGTACCGAGCTCATGCTTTGTAGGGTATAAGCAATGTTCGCTTAAGCTTTTCTTTGCTTCCTGGCAGCTGTTTATATTTTCTCACTGCTTTTGTATTTATTTTTTGTAGTTTTTATTCTGTGCAGTTGTTTTTTTTTTTGCTTTGTGCAATTGTCAAAGGCATTTTGATAGCAATTAAAGGCGCCGGACAATGAAACGAGCGACAGAAGGCAAACAATTTGTGGATGGTCACATATGTAGATATTATTCTATGCACTTATATGCATATGTATAGGTGCATGTAGTATGTGAATATGTGTGTGTTTGAGTTTGGCATTGGAAATAAAAGAATTTATAACTTAATTTTTAGCACAGCGTGGCAAGGTTGCTTTCGCAAAGCATATAAAATTAATGCCGCTGCTTGTAAATGTTTGTGTTTATTTCGTATTAGTATTTTTTTTTTTTTTTTGAGTAACTTGCGCATTTTCAGTATTTTTTGTTTTGTTTGACATTGCTACTGCTAATTTTCCCTCATTTGAACGCTATTGCTCAACGCCTTTTTGTTGCTAGCACAATTATTGCCCATTTGATTACCCGTTTTATTTCTATTTGCCACCGGAAACGGTTGTCTTCATTGTAACGGTAAACCGTAAATGACTACTAACGCGAAGCGAGACAGCAATCGCCAGCTATGCTTCAAACTAATCCATCAAACAGTTAATATCTTATTTCCACAGCTGATTTATTGAGTTTTTAATCAACGCTTACCAGCTCTTTATGCGTCTTTGTTTTTGTTATTGTTTTCGCGTATAACATGCAAAGACCGCGCAACTTTGTTATACTTTCGAGCTAATTTTCGTGGTCGCTGCAGTTGTGCTGCCACAATTGTTGCTATAAATGTTCGCATTTTACAATTCATCATTGGCATCTTAACACACAGATAAGAAAAACTAAGCAAACATTTTATTATTATTGGCACTTTGGCGCAGTTTGAAATAATTTGGAACAATTTGAGACAGCAGCGTCAAACGAACGCCAAACTGCAGCGTCGTTGCAAGCTTTTCTATAAAATATAACTGCAGCATGCAAGCACCACAAGCCATTATATACAAACACACTCACAGAATATATTTTGTATATGTGTGCATGGCATCTTTTTGTAACTATATAACTCTGTACCTATGTGTTTGTAATGTCTCAATGTAGCGCTACTTTGTAAGCGCCGACAATTAAAATACTTTAAAACACATTTTCAAGCGCTTTGTGGCTTCTGTGCATCGTAAACTAGCCTTTGGCAACAATCAAATGAAATAATTATGCCACATTGCAGCAGTAATGCAAGCTGCAGCAGCTAAAACAACCATTTGGAGCTGATAATTTTGTGTTAATTGTGTTATTATCTTTTAACAGCCGCTGCGTAGTGGGTACCGTACAAAATCCACTCAAATTAAAATGTGGGTTTATTGCGCAAATTCCTCGCTGCATATATTTCGCTTTTCCATGTGTGCAAATATTTAGCACTAGACTGCTGTGTAGCCGCAAATGCTTTACATTTGCGCTACGAACGAATTATGATATAAATTGTGGGCAACGAAATATGTATATTATGACGCTGCTGAAAAATTAAGCAATAAACAATTAACATTTACAAGGTAATATTTTTTTTATCAAAAACCTTAATTTCTAACTGTAAAAAGTGCAATGCCACGCCAGTCCCACGCCACATATGCTGATTGTTTGCAATACCGAGCAGCAAGTTCGTTGCTTAAGTCTTTTGCTTAGCATTGAATAAATGATGGTGAAGTGCATGGGAATTTCGTTGTCAAAAAAAATTTTATTACTTATTTTAAATCGAAATGACAGAGAAATTAGTAATCTACCAGGTCTAGCTACAATATTGACTCCTTTTATGGTATTTTTAATTACTACAAAGAAATATTTTAAAGGAAGCTCGCTATGGAAATAAGAAGTCATGAAAATTAATAATGAAACTAGACAGTATGTTATATAAGGGATTTATATAGGATGATATAAGGATTTTATATGTAAATTCCAGACTCCACAAAAAAATGCTAACTTCGACTAGAATAAATATCTTTCATAGCTCACTTTCTTATAGCATATTGTAAAAAGGTCCTTATCTTCATAGTTAACGGTTTGCTTGTCTGGCAGCAATATGCTTTTGTTGTGCGATCTGAATAATATATACGGAGATTATAGCTCCACCTTGGAGACTTATCTAGTCCAAATTTTATTTGGATATTTTGGCAAATAAAGCAGATTTTCATACAAAAACTTGATTTTGATTGCTCAGTTTGTATGGCAGCTATATACTATAGTCAACTCAATCTAAAAAATTTCTTCGAAGATTGCATTATTTTTTAGAAAATTAATCGTGCCGAATTTTGTGAAGATACCTTGACAATATAAGCAAATTTTCGTAGCAGAACTAGATTTTGATCGACCAGTTTGTATGGCAACTACATGCTATAGTCATCCGATCTGAACAATTTTTTCGGAGGTTACATTATTTTCTTAGAAAACAAATTGTGCCGAATTTCATGAAGATATCTCATCAATTAAAAAAGATTTCCATACAAGGACCTGATTTTGAACGACCAGTTTGTATGGCAGCTATACGCTATAGTAAAGCGTTCCGAGCGATTTCTTCGGAGATTGTAAAGCTCACTGAGACAACAATACATACCAACTTTCTAAAAGATATCTAGTCAAATAAAAAAATTTTCCATACAAGCACATGATTCCGTCCACTCTGTGTATATGACAGCTATAGCGCTTCGGTATCGGCGGTTCCAACTAATAAACAATTTTTTGGACAGAAAAAGACATGGCAACATTTTCAGATCAATATCTCAACAATTAAAAGAATTTTCAGTTCGATAACTCAGAAACTGTGGGAATTTTCAAAAACCAAAAACCTAAGTTTTTTTGGTTTTAACATTAGTATTGAGTGTATGGGTAGTCGTGTTCACAAATCACCTTTTAGCATATAATTAAATAAAGCACACGTTATAAATACCAGTAAGGAAAAAAATTAAAAAAAAATCGTTATTTAATAATTCAGTTAAAATATTCCTCCCTTTCATAGCTGCAAAGTGCTTATACTCAATGGCATATTAGCATGCGCAAATCAATACATTTGCCACAGTGACTTAGTTGCACATAGTACATGTCATAAATCATAATTATCGTTGCGCATGCGCAGAGCAGCTACCTCCGTTGCCATTAAAGCGCATACCTACTGTGTGTGCAAAATGCCTGTTTGTGCTTTTGTCGCATTTTTTTACAATTTTTTACACATTTTTCTGCTACGGCCCAATATTTATATGCGAAAGGTGCATTGCACTAAACGTTTTAACGATTTTCTATATGTGTTTTAGTGTTTGCTGCTTTTCCTAGCCAAAGCAGTGCAGGTAATGCACTCTCCACACATAAATTATTTGCAGCAAACAAAATGTATGCGCGTCCATAAAATTAGGTACGTACTGCCCATAAAAGCGCGCAAATATATCACACACACACACGCGCGCGCGGACGCATATAAACATGAGCCAGTGAGCCAGCTCGTGATTATGCAATGCATTTGCACGCTGCGCATGAACGGCCTTTGAAGGAATTCATTGTTTGCCTGTTTAACCTGACGTTAATCTTGATCAATATGCACCCGCACATACACACATATACATGAGCGCACACATTTGTTTGCCCTCAAACAATCGAGCGCAGCGCTGTCAACAGTGTACCGTTGCCTCGTACCCCTCCTAGCGCTGCCGCTGCCGCTGCGTGGGATATTGCCATATTTTTCATTTGCGCGCGGCGCATTTGCATGCAGAGTCTCTGTCACCAAACACACCTTCAATGACTTAACTTGGCTGGCAGCGTGTGACTTAGACTTAGTCAGCGCTCGGATAGAGCTGGTCTACTTGCAATTTGCGCTTGCACCGGTGGGGCACACTGCATTCGAATTAATTGTGTTTGATTTCGCTTGAGGTTTGCTGCGATTCGCTGCACTTGGACGTGGTTTGCCCGCGCTTATTTGGCTGAGTGACTGAGTGGCTTTGTGGTTATCATTTTTTTTTTCTTTTTTTTTCTTTTTTTTGTAATTTTTTATTATTGCTTTATTATTATTTTTGCCATTACGGCTTTTAAGTTTCATTAGATTTATTTGGTGTGTTATGTTGTTGTCGCATGCATGTAGCGGTGTGGCCATTTGTCAAAGCTCCACTTTGTCTTTTGTCTATTTTGTTTATTATTTCATTTTGGCTTCGTGTTCGTTTAAATGCTGATTAAACTTTTGTGATAAGAGTCTCAAACTCTGCCAGCTGTGAAAATTTTGTTACGAAAATTGGCAACTCTAATGTATTAATTACACTACTCAAAAAATCTGAAAGAAAAATTTGCGACTGATGTTCTAAGCGGTCTGTAGGGCATTTGTGGTGTCCTGATTGCGAATTTCAGTTCTCTTTTCCATCTCTACAGAAATCTTTTTCATTGTAGTAAATTGTAGTAGTTTGACCGTACCATCAGTAATTGCTTCACCTGGTAGTACAATTCCACCGATGTTTCAATGATACTTCCTTCCAACACTCAAGTCCAATGGCTTCGAATATCAGATCGACGTTTGCATTGAGCTGCAAACTGCTCTCAAAGTGTCTTTTGGGTAAGAGTTTGGTCTAAAATTTAAATAACAGTAATTATATGTAATCTTGAGAGGCACAAAAAGTTAAAAGTAAAATTCAGTTGAACGATAATATGAGCGGAACCCATAAAGAAGATAATTACAATGCAAGCACTAGCAGCTCAGCTGAATGCTTAGCGGCATTCCTTACATTTGAAATGAGAGATCTGCAACAAAAGACTTTATTGACTGAAATACCTTAAGTACCACACCAAGTGCAACAGCCTAACAAAAACGATTTTTGGGAATTAAAACACATATTTATTATACCGTCACCTAAAATGCAAAAAAAAATGTCATCGAAAAAATTGAAACGCAGTTTTTTATTGGTTACGATTCGCGACAACATTAGACATATATATTATAAAATTTTCAGCTTCTGCTATCGGATATAACCAATATATTGGTTAGTTAAAAGTCTTTTTGAATTTTTCCAATAGATGTCGTTGCAGTCCTATATCTCTAGTGCTACCAATCACATTGCGTCATACCATATTCTGTTGGAAAGGTGAGATTTTAAGCTTCATTTACTAAAAAAAATTTATTTCGGGGAAGTTGAAAAAAAGTTACAGCGGTTCAAAAGTAAGTGAAAATAATGTAGAAATTCGTTTTATTTTGATTTTTTTTTATGAAAAAGGGAAGCATGTCACGTATGCCACCAATGAAATTTGTGAGGTTTACGAATACGATGCTGTAGCAGTTCGTGTAGCACAACAATACTTCCTTGGTTCGGTTCTGGAAATTTCGAAATTTCGATTTACACTGAGACAATTATGTGTCTAGCAGAAAAATGGTAAAAAGAGGTCGACTAAATGGTACATATTTGTGTATTTATTTATTATTATATATATAAAAAAAATATTTTGTAGTTTGATTAGAAATACGAAAAGACTTTTTCGACTAATCATTATTATAAAAGTGAAGGTGAAAATCGTCCGACAAGTGTTAAAAATCTGGCAGCAGAGCTCGAGTTCTCTCGCGTGTCCGTTCGAGTGATTTTGGTGGATATTTTGGGTATGAAACGTGTGCTTGCTCGACTCGACTTTGAATGACTTTGATGAATAATTAAATATTTCGGGTTTTATTTACAATTTCTGGGTACTTTTTTGCCACAAAGCACACAAGCAATACTATTGGTACACAATAGAGTTTGCGAACTAATTTTGTTTTTTTTAGAAACCGCCGAGCATCTGATCGATTACATGCGAACACAGCATAATTTTTCACTACTCATGTGTCTTTGTGGCAAGTCAAGTTTAAAACAAATTTAATAAACAACACAACCTTTAGCTACACAACATATTGACGCCAGCGCCATCTATATGCCAACAAAGTATTATTTTCAAAAATTCACAAAATAATTATAACACCAAAGCAGTTATCTATTTAAAAGAAAATAAAAGTGCTTGCGTTCGTCAAATAGTTTCTGACAAATAATAAAAAAAAAACATAAATACAACAAATTTGCTGATATAGAATTATATAAAATAGTAACAAACAAGCAAAAATAACCAACTGTGCTTCATAACTCCCAAACACTTAATCACTTTTCTCACAGTCTCATATATGTTTAACATGAAAAAGGTGTTAAAAATCATCTGTTTGCATGTCAATTTTAATTATTAATAATTAAGCAGCATCCTTAGCGTGCACACACGCCCTGCACAACGAATAGCAAAATAAATTTAATTATTTCTTAATTTTACACGGTGCATAAAACAAGGCAATACAAATTTAGCAGCCAATAATTTTCATATTAAACAAATAAGCACTTTTAAGCACCGAAAAAGTGCTACCAACAAGTCTCTATGCATCTGTATGTTGCTGTGTGTGTATGTGTGTGTATAATTCGAAAAGTCACCGTTGCTTAATATATTCAACTCAAATGTCCGGTCGCATCACGCGGCCCATATATCACAATGCTATAGTCAACATATCAATGTCTAGACAATCTATAGACAACACAAAACATATAATTAATAAGCATAAAGTGGTCGTACACACACACACACACACACAGATAGAGCAAAATCAAAGGGTTATGCAAACAATACAACATAGAAACAACTCAATTAGACTAGCGGAGAAAATCAGCGTTTCGAAGAAGATTAGCTAAGCAGATGTGTGTGGTATCTAGATATGTACGTATTCATGTGTTAGTTTTTGTTGTTGTTGGCAGTGTGTTTTATATTGGTAGCGGTTGTTCTGGCGTTTATGTTCATAGTGTGCTTGTAGCATAACAGCTAATTTCAATTTGACAGCAGCGAGTGGCGTGTTTATGACACGGTGACAAGGCAAATAATATTGTTGTAGTTGTGACGTTTGATGCTTTTGTAAGCTTGGGTGAAATTTTGTACAGTTTTATGAGCGTTTGTGAGATTTCTGCCACCATATGCTACATTTAATGAAATAAGTAGAAGATGGAATAGCCGCTGCTCTTAGAAAGCTTTTAGTAAAGACAGAAAATTTAACTTTTCATTTTTTCTATTTAAAAAAGAAATGTATGTAAACTCAAATATATATGTATTTTATATATATAAACGTTTTGCAATAATATTTCCATACTTCTCAATACTACTTTTATCAGCAAACGCTTCGCAAACAGCTTTATAATACATAATTAACATAATGGGCGTGTCTGCGCCAACGAAAATGAGTAAGG
>CM050323.1:51480202-51502711 GCA_027475135.1 Bactrocera correcta
TTTTGAAATCCGCCTTGACTTCCTGCAGTGTGTTATTGTTTTTGTGTGAAATTAATGAATGATTTTGCCATTGTATAAATAATCAAATGACAAATTTTTAAAAATTAATCAACGCTATCAGCATGAAATATTGGCTGACAACACACACATACACGCATTGCTATAGGCGATGATGTGTGTGTTCATAGCAGCTGCTGCAGCGCGAAAAGAACTCAGCTAGGCAAAGCAAGCACGTTATTAAAATGGCATAAAAAGCAGTTAAAACTGATTTTATATTAATTAGTTTGAATTGGATATCTTTTGGTTTTCTTGCCGGCTAATTTTGACTGCCAAATCTGGTTTGCGGACGCCCAACGCAAATTGGTTGAGACGCTTATGCGCTGAGTGGCTTGCTTTGTCGCTTACAGGTTCTGTATTTGTGCTATGGTGCTTAAGAGTCGTGTGGCAAAAAAAAATTTTTAAAATAAAAAAAAAAAAAATTAAGAAAAAATAAAAAAAAAAAAAAAACAAAATTAAAAAAAAAATAAAAAAAAAAATAAAAAATATTAAAAAAAATTTAAAAAAAAATAAAAAAATAAATTTAAAAAAAAAAAAATTAAAAAAAATAAAAATTTCATAACAAGTTTTTCAGCAACGCGCTAGATTTATTGGCTCAGTGCAGGCACTTTTAAAATTTTTTTTTTTTAAATTTTTTTTTTTTTTTTGCTGAAAGTATTTGACTACAACTTGTATATTAATGTATGTATAAGCTATCCAAAGTTGTTGTTCATTGCATACAATATAAATATAGACCGATATATAAATATTTTCAGTCTGCGCCAAGAAACACGCTTTTTTTTTTATTTTATTAATCAAAATTTTGTTTTATCATTCAGCCACTTTCCTTGCATCGATTTGTGATCAGCAATTAAAATAAAAATTTTTTTAAACAAATTCATGTTGGCAACACAAGTTTAAATTTGCAAAAATTGCAAGTTTTAATGGTTTCTTTCAATTTCGAAATCACCATTTTTTTTTTTAATTTTTTTCATATAATAGATTTTTGCAAAACGCCGCTATAATGGCTTATGCACCCATCAAAGTCAACCTACTGGAATAATGAGTAATTAATGTCAACTCGTGCGCTAGTCCACCAATCAGTGCGCCTTATAATTTATGGCAGCAAATTTTGTATTCGAAGTTTTTATTCTTTTCGGTTTTTATGCATGAAAGAATAAAAATTGAATAACGTAGATTTAGTGAACGGTCTGTGGTTAGTATGCAAAAATAGTTGCGCTTGATAATAAATCTGCAGAAGATTTTAGTTTAAATGTATATATTAAATTTGTTATATTTTTAATCAACAACAAAGCAATACTACAAAAAATCTACACAGCATAAGCAAATTTTCAAGTATATTTTGGAGCTGAACTAGCAGGTCAATAGAAAAGTCTCTAGTCTGCTACAGTGAAACACAATTTTTCGGCAAAACTCACATTTTTTATTCAACATAGTTTCTTTCAAATGTAATGCACAGATTATAGCCATCCTCAAGCTTTTCGATACCATTTCTGTAGTAGGATTTGTGCTTTGCTTAAAATAGGTCCCAGTTTCAGCGATCACCTTATCTTCGAGGAAAATTTCTTCTTAGCGAGCATTTTTTGGGAATCTTCTTTTCGAGTTGCAAAGATTTATACATAATTTTCTCTACAGTTTTTCAACAACAATTTAATCCCATATCATTTTTTATAACGCCTTTTCCTTAACCTAATCATCAAGAAATGATCTCCGCTAACAATAAGTAAAATGCAAATTATTCAAAAGCCCATAAAATACTTACATAAGCAATTAAAAAATATAATTTAAATGTACAACAACAACAACAGAAAAGCAAAAGCCACTATTGAAAGCACTTTCTGGAACAACTGCCATAAAACTGTTGCATAGAAGTTTAATTTCTCTCAAATGACGCGCTTCCTGCCAACAATTGACCTCGCAAGAAATGCGGCAGCACGTGCTCAATTGCTACAATAAAAGCAATGCGATCGCTTAAGGCATAAGTGCAGTGAGTAACAACAAAGCCGCCTGCTGTGGCAATAATTTTGTTGCGGCCTTAATTGTCTTTGATATTTTATGACAAATCCTGTTGAGAAAATTCCTATTGACATTGTCGTCGTTTCAATGTTTTTCGTTAGGAGTTTAAACCCTTATTGCGGTTAATTTGGGTTTACGCTCGGATTACAATTTCATTACATTTCACTTTTGTAAGTTTCTTCCTTTAATTGCTGAAATTGGAGCACTTAGACTAATTAGTTTGGCCAAATATTTGTGGTGATTTGAATGACAATATGAAGACAAAAGGATGAAGAAAGTCGTAACTCTTAATAAGCCATCAAAGTTAAAAATGTACAGTAATATTAAAGGAAATAAATACATTATTGTAATTGACTATCATTTTAAGACATATATTGTATGTTTATATACATAGTTTAGCAATTAGAATGATTTCTTTATCATTACCATTAATTTTATTATGCTTTAATAATATATATTATCGAAACCAATATTAATAGACTTACCTTCATTACTCAGTCCATATCAATATCATTACATCTCCATTACTAGTATTTACGATTATTGTTTATTTCAGTATGCATTTTAATATTATTGCTAAATCTATATCAAATATAAACAAAGAGTGCTACCATTACATCACTTATTTAACCTATGTATGTAATGATTACCATTACGGTTATAAATACCAACTTTATCAACAATTTCACTATCATTGTCGTTATCAGCATAGTTAGCATTATATTTCAATAACAATTACATATAATTAATACATTATTATTACTACATTACATTATATTAAATATTAGCGATCGTTTTCAGCATAATTATCATTACAATTGCAATTACAATTATCATTACCATTATTATTACAATTACATTCATAACATCCCTTTCAATTACCTATCATACATCAACAACACTATTTTTTCACCTTAAAAAATTTTTAAATGCATTACCATTACATAAATTTTTAAGTAATCATTACCATTACAATTACCATTACTTTTATAATTACTTACTCTCTCAGCAAAGCTACTATTATTTCCTTTGTCACAATATTTACAATAACAATTGAAATTACCATTATCATTACAAATACAGTTACTTTATTATTACGATTACATATGTATAATTACATTAATAATTAATATCTGTATAACATTCATTACAATTACCTTTCCTTTTCATTATCAGCACAATTGTCATTACAAATACAATTACTATTATCATTACCAGTACCATTACCATTACTATTAAAATTTCACTAAACACAATTATCTGCATAGCCTACATTATAATTATGTGCACCATTCGCGCCAACATTAAACTGATTCTATCCGCTGAATCTATAGGTATTTTTCGCTTAGTGGCATGCCTTTAAAGCAACTCTGCTCTCCTCAGAACATATCAATCATTCTAAGTATGTACAAGTGATACATTAAAACTGACCTACATTTCTTTAGCACACTAATAAAGACAAACCAAATGATAGCTAGATACTCCCCATAAATTAAATGAAGCCATTTATAGTGAGCCATAAAACATCGTCAATCACTTAAGTGCATTTGTACATACCAGTATTTTTGTAATGGTCGCCATATTCGAACACCAAAATTTCGCTTTTCACTTTAATTTGCTGTTAGTGCTTCAACAACTACAACGACAATGCCGCATGCGAAATAAATTTCATTTGTTCTTTTCGAGGAAATGGCTTCTTTGACAACGCCATGACATTCCAGGCAATTAGTTGGGCACAAATGTGAAATTGCGCGTTAGTTGCAGCTAACCGAAGAGACGGCGGTGCTTTTGCCAGCTGGTGTTTGGCTGTTCGAACCTTCAATAGTTTTGCCATTTCCTACTGCAGTTGCCAGCACTAACGCCTCTATTCTAGGCGCCGCTGACCAATGCCGAATTGCGCACAGTGGATAAAAGTTGAAGAATTGCTCCAATTTTCATTATAACATTATGAGCAAAAAATAGTAAGACTTTGCTCATATAATAATTTTAAAGTTCTTAATTTATTTTTCGAAACGTTTCTTGGCCCCAATATTTTTGCACCAACGTTTTTTTCTATCCTCGAAACAGTTGATAAAGTCAATTTCCTGAATATCCTTCAATGAGCGTAGCGGTTTCCTTTAATGTCTTTAATTGACTTTAAAGCGGTTTCTACGAAGCAGTCGTTTGAGTCTGCTGAATTTCCAGAAGTGCCACGGAGCTAAATCAGGCGAATACGGTGGTTGCTGTAAGATATTGGTTGGAAATTTGGCGAAAACCACACGAAGCATCAATGCGATATGTGATGGTTTAATATTGTGGTGCAAAGGCCGAGAGTTTTAGGCCTACAATTCTAGCCTCTTTTACGAATAGCTTCGCACGAATTTCGCTTTATATTCAAAAAGTATTCCTGGTAGACAGTTTGGCCGGTCAAACTCAACACGGAGGGTAGCACACATCGATAGTCGAAGAAAAATGTCAATGTAACATTGATTTTTGACCTGCTTTGGCGTGTTTTTTCTGCTTCGGCTTACCTTTGCCACGATATACGTCTATTTTCGGGTCGTTAGCGTAGATCCAAGATTCATCGCCAATTATAATACGTTTTATGATATGCTTTTATTCGGAAATCATTGTTTCACAGACGTTAACGCGACGCTTTGCTGGTTGATAAAGTTGAATGATTTTGAAACCAATCGTGCTTTCACTTTCCTTAAGCCTAAATAATATTTCAAAATTGTTTTGTCTACCCTTCCGATATTCCAAATATTCGATTCTCAAGCACCAGTTCTTTTATTTTATTGACGTGTTGGTCGTCAGTTGATACTGAAATTTGAACTGAAAAAGTCTTATTATTTCCTTCCGCACAACATTAGAAAAGTTGTTGCAAATAGTGAAGCTTTTGGGTAGCTTAGTGTTGTTTTATTTGAGATAATTTACTTTTTGCCTGTCAAAAATATCTCTGTATATAGATCTTAAAATATTGCATTCATATTTTTAATAGTTTTGAGATACTGTACTTTTAAAAATACTGAAAAAACGTATATCCGTTGCAGTTACATTGACATTCACTTTGATATCTCACTACCCTTCAACTAATTGCATATGTTTTTTACTCTTTTTTCTCATACCACGCGAAAAATTGTGAAACTCAAAAGCGAGTGTGCCAGTTTCAGTTTCGGAGTAGTCTCAGGTGAGTGCATTCGTGCGACATTTAAAAAAATTAAAATTTAAAAAAATTCTTTGCTGCAACTTGGACTCATCCGCCGCCAGAACGAAACTTGGCGCGCTTCATTGAGACTGATACCGCACTCATGTTTTGTAGGGTATAAGCAATGTTCGCTTAAGCTTTTCTTTGCTTCCTGGCAGCTGTATATATTTTCTCACTGCTTTTGTATTTATTTTTTAGTTTTCGTTTTGTTCTGTGTAGTTGTTTTTTTTTTCTTTGTGCAATTGTCAAAGGCATTTGGTAGCAATTAAAGGCGCCGGACAATGAAACGAGCGACAGAAGGCAAACAATTCGTAGATGGTCACATATGTAGATATTATTCTATGCACTTATATGCATATGTATATGTGCATGTAGTACGTGAATGTGTGTGTGTTTGAGTTTGGCATTGGAAATAAAAGAATTTATAACTTAATTTTTAGCACAGCGTGGCAAGGTTGCTTTCGCAAAGCATATAAAATTAATGCCGCTGCTTGTAAATGTTTGTGTTTATTTAGTATTTGTATTTGTTTTTGTTTTTTTTTTTGAGTAATTTGCGCATTTTCAGCATTTTTCTTTTTTGTTTGACATTGCTACTTAATTTTCCCTCATTTGAGCGCTATTGCTCAACGCCTTTTTGTTGCTGGCACAATTTTTGCCCATTTGATTACCCATTTTATTTCTATTTGCCACCGGAAACGGTTGTCTTCATTGTAACGGTAAGCCGTAAATGACTACCGAAGCAAAGCGAGGCAGCAATCGCCAGCATTGCTTTAAAGTAATCCATCAAACAGTTAATATCTTATTTCCACAGCTGATTTATTGAGTTTTTAATCAACGCTTACCAGCTCTTTATGCCTCTTTGTTTTTGTTATTGTTTTCGCGTATAACATGCAAAGACCGCGCAACTTTGTTATACTTTCGAGCTAATTTTCGTGGTCGCTGCAGTTGTGCTGCCACAATTGTTGCTATAAATGTTCGCATTTTACAATTCATCATTGGCATCTTAACACACAGATAAGAAAAACTAAGCAAACATTTTATTATTATTGGCACTTTGGCGCAGTTTGAAATAATTTGGAACAATTTGAGACAGCAGCGTCAAGCGAACGCCAAACTGCAGCGCCGTTGCAAGCTTTTCTATAAAATATAACTGCAGCATGCATGCATCACACACCATTATATACAAAAACACACACAGCATATAGTTTGTATATGTGTGCATGGCATCTTTTTGTAACTATATAACTCTGTATCTATGTGTTTGTAATGTCTCAATGGAACGCTACTTTGTAAGCGCCGACAATTAAAATACTTTAAAATACATTTTCAAGCGCTTTGTGGCTTCTGTGCATCGTAAACTAGCCTTTGGCAACAATCAAATGAAATAATTATGCCACATTGCAGCAGTAATGCAAGCTGCAGCAGCTAAAACAACCATTTGGAGCTGATAATTTTGTGTTAATTGTGTTATTATCTTTTAACTGCCGCTGTGTAGTGGGTACTGTACAAAATCCACTCAAATTAAAATGTGGGTTTATTGCGCAAATTCCTCGCTGCATATATTTCGCTTTTCCATGTGTGCAAATATTTAGCACTAGACAGCTGTGTAGCCGTAAATGCTTTTCATTTGCGCTACGAACGAATTATGATATGAATTGTGGGCAACGAAATATGTATATTATGACGCTGTTGAAAAATTAAACAATAAACAGTTAACATTTACAAGGTAATATTTTTTTTTATCAAAAACCTTAATTTCTAACTGTAAAAAGTGCAATGCCACGCCAGTCCCACACCACATATGCTGGTTGTATGCAATATCGAGCAGCAAGTTCGTTGCTTAAGTCTTTTGCTTAGCATTGAATAAATGATGGTGAGGTGCATGGGAATTTCGTTGGCAAAAAAAAATTAATTAATTATTTTAAATCGAAATGACAGAGAAATTATTAAACTACCAGGTCTAGCTATAATATTGACTCCTTTTATGATTTTTTTAATTACTACAAAGAAATATTTTAAAGTAAGCTCGCTAAGGAAATAAGAAGTCATGAAAAGTAAGACTGAAAGTAGACAGGATATTATATAAGGGCTCTATATAAGATGATATAAGGATTATATATGTAAATTCTATACATCACGAATAAATGTTAACTTCAGCTACATTAAATATCTTTCATAGCTGACTTTCTTCTAGCAAAAATATAAAATTTCTTTATTTTTAACGGTTTGTTTGTCTGGCAGCAATATACTTTTGTTGTGCGATCTGAATAATATATACGAAGATTATAGCTCCACCTTGGAGACTTATCTAGTCGAAATTTTATTTAGATATTTTGGCAAATAAAGCAGATTTTCATACAAGAACTTGATTTTGATTGCTCAGTTTGTATGGCAGCTATATGCTATAGTCATCCGATCTGAACAATTTTTTTTGAGGTTACATTATTTTCTTAGAAAACAAATTGTGCCGAATTTCATGAAGATATCTCATCAATTAAAAAAGATTTCCATACAAGCACATGATTTTAAACGACCAGTTTGTATGGCAGCTATATGCTATAGTTATCCGATCTGAAAAATTTCTTCAGAGATTGCATTCTTTTTTTAGAAAATGAATCGTGCCGAATTTTGTGAAGATACCTTGACAATATAAGCAAATTTTCCTAGCAGAACTAGATTTTGATCGACCAGTTTGTATGGCAACTACATGCTAAAGTCATCCGATCTGAACAATTTTTTCGGAGGTTACATTATTTTCTTAGAAAATAAATTGTGCCAAATTTCATGAAGATATCTCATCTAATACAAAAGATTTTCATACAAGCATCTGATTTTGAACGACCAGTTTGTATGACAGCTATACGCTATAGTAGTGCGTTCCAAGCGATTTCCTCGGATATTGTAAAGCTAACTGAGAAAACAATGCAGACCAACTTTCTAAAAGATATCTAGTCAAATAAAAAAATTTTCCATACAAGCACATGATTCCGTCCACTTTGTTTATATGACAGCTATAGCGCTTCGGCGGTTCCAACTAATAAACAACTTTTTGGACAGAAAAAGAAATGCCAATATTTTCAGATCGATATCTCAACAATTAAAAGAAATTGCAGTTCGATAACTCAGAAACTGAGGGAATTTTTAATATCCAAAAACCTAAGTTTTTTTGGTTTTAAAATTAGTATTGAGTATATTGGGTAGTCGTGTTCACAAATTACCTTTTAGCATATAATTAAATAAAGCACACGTTATAAATACCAGTAAAGAGATTAAATTAAAAAAAAAAATCGTTATTTAATAATTCAGCTAAAATATTCCTTCCTTTCATAGCTTCAAATTGCTTATACTCAATGGCATATTAGCATGCGCAAATCAATACATTTGCCACAGTGACTTAGTTGCACATAGTACATGTCATAAATCATAATTATCGTTGCGCATGCGCAGAGCAGCTACCTCCGCTGCCATTAAAGCGCATACTTACTGTGTGTGCAAAATGCCTGTTTGTGCTTTTGTCGCATTTTTTTTGTACACTTTTTTACACATTTTTCTGCTACGGCCCAACATTTATATGCGAAAGGTGCATTACACTAAACGTTTTAACGATTTTCTATATGTGTTTTAGTGTTTGCTGCTTTTCCTAGCCAAAGCAGTGCAGGCAATGCACTCTCCACACATAAATTATTTGCAGCAAACAAAATGTATGCGCGTCCATAAAATTAGGTACGTACTGCCCATAAATGCGCGCAAATATATCACACACACACACACACGCGCGCGCGCGGACGCATATAAACATGAGCCAGTGAGCCAGCTCGTGATTATGCAATGCATTTGCACGCTGCGCATGAACGGCCTTTGAAGGAATTCATTGTTTGCCTGTTTAACCTGACGTTAATCTTGATCAATATGCACCCGCACACACACACACATGCATATGCGCAGCGGAGCACACACATTTGTTTGCCCTCAAACAATCGAGCGCAGCGCTGTCAACAGTGTACCGTTGCCTCGTACCCCTCCTAGCGCTGCCGCTGCCGCTGCGTGGGATATTGCCATATTTTTCATTTGCGCGCGGCGCATTTGCATGCAGAGTCTCTGTCACCAAACACACCTTCAATGACTTAACTTGGCTGGCAGCGTGTGACTTAGACTTAGTCAGCGCTTGGATAGAGCTGGTCTACTTGCAATTTGCGCTTGCATCGGTGGGGCGCGTTGCATTCGAATTAATTGTGTTTGATTTCGCTTGAGGTTTGCTGCGATTCGCTGCACTTGGACGTGGTTTGCTCGCGCTTATTTGGCTGAGTGACTGAGTGGCTTTGTGGTTATATTCTTTTTTTCTGTTTGTTTGTTTTTTCCTTTATTTTTTATTATTGCTTTATTATTATTTTTGCCATTACGGCTTTTAACTTTCATTAGATTTATTTGGTGTGTTATGTTGTTGTCGTATGCATGTAGCGGTGTGGCCATTTGTCAAAGCTCCACTTTGTCTTTTGTCTATTTTGTTTATTTTTTCATTTTGGCTTAGTGTTCGTTTAAATGCTGATTAAACTTTTGTGATAAGAGTCTCAAACTCTGCCAGCTGTGAAAATTTTGTTACGAAAATTGGCTACTCCACTGTATTAATTACACTACTCAAAAAATCTGAAGGAAAAACTTGCGACTGATGTTCTAAGCGGTCTGTGGGGTATTTAAGGTGTCCTGACGAATTTGAGTTCACAAACTTTCCATCTCTACTGAAATTTTTTCCTTATAGTAAATGGTGGTAGTTGGACCATAAATTCCTTAATTACATGAAAACCATCAATACCTGCTCCACCTGCAAATAAAATTCCACCGATGTTTCAATGATACTTCTTTCCAACACTCAAGCCCAATGGGTTTAAATATGAGAACGACGTTTGCATTGAGCTGCAAACTGCTCTCAAAGTCTCTTTTGGGTAAGAAATTGGTCTAAAATTTAAATAACAGTAATTATATGTAATCTTGAGAAGCACAAAAAGTTAAAAGTGAAATTCAGCTGAACGATCATATGTGCGGAACCCATAATAATAATTACCAATGCAAGCACTAGCAGCTCAGCTGAATGCTTAGCGGCATTCCTTACATTTGAAACGAGAGATCTGCAACATGAGACTTTATTGACTGAAAACCCTTAAGAACTGCACCTAGTGCAACAGCCTAACAAAAACGATTTTTGGGAATTAAAACACATATTTACTATACCGTCACCTAAAATGCAAAAAACAAGTATCATCAAAAGAATCGAAACGCAATATTTTATTGCTTACGATTCGCGACAACATTAGACATATGTATTATAAAATTTTCAGCTTTTGCTATCGGATATAACCAATTTATTGGTTAGTCGAAAAAGTCTTTTCGTATTTTGTCAATAGATGTCGTTGCAATCGTATATCTCCAGTACTACCAATCACATTGTGTCATACCATAGAGTGTTGGAAAGATGAGATTTTAAGCTTCATTTACCAAAAAAAATTAATTTCGGGGAAGTTGAAAAAAAGTTACAGCTGTTCAAAAATTAGTGAAAGTAATGAAGAAATTCGTTATATTTTGAATTTTTTTTTTTTTTAAAGGAAGCATGTCACGCATGCCACTAATGAAATTTGCGAAGTTTACGAAGACGATGCTGTATCAGTTTGTATAGCACAACAATACTTCGCTCGCTTCGGTTCTGGAAATTTCGAAATTTCGATTTACACTGAGACAATTATGTGTCTAGCAGAAAAATGGTAAAAAGAGGACGACTAAATGGTACATATTTTTTTATTTATTTATTATTATATATAAAAAATATATTTTGAAGTTTGATTGGAAATACGAAAAGACTTTTTCGACTGCCCAATATTATAAAAGTTAAGGTGAAATTCGTCCAGCAAGTGCTAAAAATCTGGCAACAGAGCACGAGTTCTCTCGCGTGTTCGTTCGAGTGATTTTGGTGGATATTTTGGGTATGAAACGCGTTCTTGTTCGACTCGACTTTGAATGACTTTGATGAATAATTAAATATTTCGGGTTTTATTTACAATTTCTGGGTACTTTTTTTCCACAACGTAGCTACCATTACACTATTTGTACACAATAGAGTTTGCGAACTAATTTTTTTTTAGAAACCGCCGAGCATCTGATCGCTTACATACGAACACAGCATAATTTTTCACTACTCATGTGTCTTTGTGGCAAGTCAAGTGTAAAAAAAATTTAATAAATAACACAAACTTTAGCTACACAACATATTGACGCCAGCGCCATCTGTATGCCAAAAAAATATTATTTTCAAAAATTTACAAAAAAAGTATAACACCAAAGCAGCTCTCTATTAAAAAGAAAATAGAAGTGCTTGCGTTCGTCAAATAATGAAAGAAATATAAAATACAACAAAATTTGCTAATATAAAATTAAATAAAATAGTAACAAACAAGCAAAAATAACCAACTGTGCTTCATTACTCCCAAACACTTAATCACTTTTCTCACAGTCTCATATATGTTTAACATGAAAAAGGTGTTAAAAATCATCTGTTTGCATGTCAATTTTAATTATTAATAATTAAGCAGCATCCTTAGCGTGCACACACGCCTTGCACAACGAATGGCAAAATAAATTTAATTATTTCTTAATTTTACACGGTGCATAAAACAAGGCAATACAAATTTAGCAGCCAATAATTTTCATATTAAACAAATAAGCACTTTTAAGCACCGAAAAAGTGCTACCAACAAGTCTCTATGCATCTGTATGTTGCTGTATGTGCGTGTGTGTGTGTGTGTGTGTGTGTGTGTGTGTGTGTATATATATATATATAATTCGAAAAGTCACCGTTGCTTAACATATTCAACTCAAATGTCCGGTCGCATCACGCGGCCCATATATCACTATGCTATAGTCAACATATCAATGTCTAGACAATCTATAGACAACACAAAACATATAATTAATAAGCATAAAGTGGTCGTACACACACACATATACACAGACAAAGCAAAAGCAAAGGGTTATGCAAACAATACAACATAGAAACAACTCAATTAGACTAGCGGAGAAAATCAGCGTTTCGAAGAAGATTAGCTAAGCAGATATGTGTGGTATATATGTATGTGTTGTTGTTGTTAGCAGTATGTTTTATATTGGTAGCGGTTGTTCTGGCGTTTATGTTCATAGAATGCTTGTAGCATAACAGCTAATTTGAATTTGACAGCAGCGAGTGGCGTGTTTATGACACGGTGACAAGGCAAATAATATTGTTGTAGTTGTGACGTTTGATGCTTTTGTAAACTTGGGTGAAATTTTGAACAGTTTTATGAGCGTTTGTGAGATTTCTGCCACCATATGCTACATTTAATGAAATAAGTAGAGGATGGAATAGCCGCTGCTCTTAGAAAGCTTTTAGTA
This sequence comes from Bactrocera correcta, assembly GCA_027475135.1. Classification (NCBI taxonomy): domain Eukaryota; kingdom Metazoa; phylum Arthropoda; class Insecta; order Diptera; family Tephritidae; genus Bactrocera; species Bactrocera correcta. Next base: position 51,492,876 of record CM050323.1, read on the forward strand.
AAGACAGAAAATTTAACTTTTCATGTTTTCTATTTAAAAAAGAAATGTATGTAAACTCAAATATATATGTATTTTATATAAGCAAACGTTTTGCTATAATATTTTCCTATTTCTCAATACTACTTTTGTCAGCAAACGCTTCGCAAAAAGCTTTATAATACATAATTAACATAATGGGCGTGTCTGCGCCAACGAAAATGAGTAAGGAAAAGCAAAAAATTAATTTTAACGGCAAACAAAAAATCGACTACAAAGGAAAATTTACAACCCACAAAAATAAAAATAAATTTATTTTATGTTAATGAGCAAGACTTCGAAATCCCACCAATGACCGACAATAGCAATCGCTGCCGTTTGTGTGTATTACGCTAACACTGTCATTGGCCGACTGGGTGCGATGTTTGTCAATGTACACATGTATTTATATACAAATTTACATACATGCATCAAAACTGTATGTATGACTAAAACTGCCGATGGGTTGGGAATGGGCTGGGCTTCTTCTATTTACAATTTAACTGGCTGGCCATTTGAAATAGCGTGAATGCGCGCCAATGGTAGAAAATCAAATGAAGCTTTGAACAAAATAAAAAGGGGATAATAATGAACTTATAATAGACAAAGTTATGTGATGGTTGCAGGCATTATTTTAATGTATACTAGTTTTAGTATGGCAGGTTTTAGGTATAAAAATAGGACATACGATATGCTATAAACTAAGAAAATATTAAAAAATATATAATAAATATTATAAAATAAAAAATAAAATAATAAATAAAAATTCAACAAATTCATATGAAATAAAATCCATAAAATATAAATTATAAAGTAAAATTAAATTAAATGATAAACACAAAATACAAATTGAAATACTGCAAAATATAAAATAAAGCAATTTTAATAAAATGATTGAAAAATTAAAAACAAATTATAAAATAAACTCAAATTTTAATAAAAAAAAATTAAAAATATAAAATAGAAAACATAAAAAATAAATTATAAAATAAATAAAAATTTTAATAAAAAAAATTAAAAATAATAAATGAAGGAATCTGAAATATTAAACACAATATCTATATACAAATTAGAATACTATAAAATATCAAATAAAAAAACAATTAATAAAAAGAATAAAAAATTTAAAATATAAAATACAAAATACAAAATAAAAAGTTACAATTTAAATATAAAATAAAAACCATTGAATATAAATTATAAAATAAAACAAAGAAAAATGTGTTAATATAAATTAGAAAATTACAAACTACAAAAACAAAAGTTTGAATTAAAAACATTAAAAATTATTCTATAAAATATGAAATAAAAAAATTTAAATTACAAAATATAAAATAAAAATTAAAAATATAAATTTTAAAACAAAAATCATAAAAAAATTGAATTATAAAACACGAAGTATAAATTAGAAAACTACATTGTATAAAAAAAATTATAAATTTAAAAAAATAAAAAAAAAATGTATCCTATAAAATATAAAATAAAAATAGAAAATTTTTACACATAAAATTTAAATTACAAAATATAAAATAAAAATTAAAAATATAAATTTTAAAATAAAAATCATTAAATATAAATTCTAAAATAAAAAACAAATTGAATTATGAAACACAAAGTAAAAATTAGAAAACTTCGAAACATTGTATAAAAAGTTTATAAAATTAACAAAATAAATAAAATGTATCCTATAAAATATAAAATAAAAATTAAATATATTAAATTTAAAAGTATAAATTATAAAATAAAATTCAAATTGAATTATAAAACACAAACTATAAATTAGAAAACTACGAAATATTATATAAAAAAAATGTATAAAATTAAAAAATAAAAAATGTATATTGTAAAATATAATATAAAAAATTTTAAAATAATATTTACATTACAAAATATAAAATCAAAATTAAAAACATAAATTTTAAAATAAAAATCATGAAATATGAAGTGTAAAGTATAAATTAGAAAACTACGAAATATAAAATAAAAAAAATTACAAAATTAAAAAAAAAATAAAAAAAAATTAAATATAAAATATAAAATCAAAAATATAAATTACAAAATTAAGAAATATGAAACGTTAAATATGAAATAAAAACAAAATATAAAGAATAAAATTTAAATCATAAAAATTAAAATATTAATTATTAATTACTAAAAAATAATTAATTTTAGTTATAAATATAAATATTCAATATAAAAAATTTAAATAATAATATTGTAATCACAAAATTTATTTTTAGTTATTAAAAATTACTATTTATATTTTTCATATATATATATATATATATATATATATATTAATAAAAAAAATTAATTAATTGAATATAAAGTATAAAAATGAAATTAAAATTTTTAGAGGTAAAATTAAAGTTAAAAACAAAAATAATAACATAAAAAAAATTAGGAAAAAACGTTAACTTCGTTTGCACGGAAGTTATAATATTCTTCACAAATACAAGAACTTGATTCCCAACTCTCAGTTTGTATTGCAGGCTTCTATAGCTATCCGATCTGAGAAATATCTACGGACATTGTATTATTGCCAAATTTCTTCAAGATAAACTGTCATACAAAAACAACAGACAAACAAAATACAACCATTTAATTCCGATCGTTCAGTTTGTATGACAGCTATATGCTATAGTGGCATGATGTCGACGGTTAAGAAAACTGAGCAGGCTCTTGCGAAAGAACGAATTTCAGATCGATATCTCAAAAACTGAAGGACTACATAGTTCGAAGTATTCGTCTCCGACGTTTGCTTCTGGATGTACCAAGCATCACAACAAACTTAATATACCAAATAGGTTCAGGTTATAAAAATTAAATTTAATATAAAAAAAAATAAACTCTACAATGTAAATGCGACCGCTCTCAAGTGTGCTCAGCCAATCAGCCAACGAGCTCAAATACTCACAATAAAATGAAGAGCCATCCCTAATAGTCAAGCGAATCAAAAACAGTTAATTGTAGTTACTAATTAGCCAATTAGGCCGTGGTCTGCGGACTGCCGATGCAAATTGCAGTTAAAACTAAATGATAGTGGCATTAGCACAGTAATACTTGTATACCAAAATATACGACCTCAGGAAACTGTTAAAAAATTTTCTGTCAATACAAAAAAATATGTAGTTTGTGGAATTAGACTTAAATTTAATATAAAATATTAAGAAATAAATTTTAAAGTAAACAATATACCTTTAATCAAATTTTTACCTTACACGGTTCTAGTTTCAACTTCACTTCAGCAAACATTCATGATTTTTTTAAGAATAGTACACTGCAAATTTCACGTCAAATTTCTAATAAAAAAAAAAATTATTGCTATTAGTTCCGCTTTTCTATCCATAAGCCTTGCAACAAGCAAGTTTCTCAGTGAGCTGCCATTTCCTGAACTAAAATAATTTTCATAAATTCGCTTAACCTGATATCCGCGTGTAAACCCAATTAGATAATTTATCAAAACATTACCTTCATAAGACTTACGAGTGCAGCTGTCGCGTTGTCCAGCTGTCAACTGCGAATCCACGTCAACACTTCAAAATGTCGCTAACTTTTATTGCAAATTTTCCATCACGATATATATAACTATACCATATACTTGCACTTCATATGCCTAGCCTATGAAAAAAAAACAAACGTAATAAATGCAAATATTTCCAAGCGGTTTCTATTTGTTGTGACAAATGTGAGTAATTGTTAATTTGCAATTGAATAACTTAATTAGCTGCTGAGTTAGGGCGGAGCTAGATATAAGCCTCTCTATAGTGTGTTTATATATGTGTAAGTGTAAATAGCTATACAAATGTTGTCTAAGTATGTACAAGTATATACAGCTATACAGATGGGAGAAAGGATTGATAGATATATATAAATATGTGCGATAAAAGTGCATTTTATACGAAATTGTATAGGCGCATTGCCTACAATTAGGCGCACTAATGTTTTACATGAAACTGTCAGTACCTTTAAAGCATTCCGGTCGAAGTAAATGAATTCAAAATATATTCTTTTATACACACCAGATTTTTCAGTGAAATATAATGCTGCTAAGACAACAATAATAACCACAACTGCTAACCATTTCTTATTACGAACACCGTTTTTTTATATAATTTTATAACCTCAAAAGAATACACTACGATTGTCACGAATGTTCGAACACCTAAAAATGAACTACGGAGCCTCAATAAAACATATGTGTATGCAAGAATAAATTATCATCGTGACGAGCTGAATGAACTCAGTTTCATTCCACTTTCTGTCTGTCTGTAGATACGCAAACCATTCTCTCAGTATTTGAGGTATCGAACTGAAATTTTGCACACATTCTTTTCTCACCAAGAAGATGCACATTTGTCAGCATCGCCGACATTGCACCACTATAGGATATAGCTGCCTTACAAGCTGAACAATACAAATCAAGTTTTTGTTTGGAAAAATCTTACACGATTACTTGAGGCAACTGCATAATCTCCTAAAAACGTGTTTAGATCGGACAACTATAATATTTAGCTGCCATACAAACTGACCGATCCAAATCATGATACAAAAATGTTTATACCTTTTTACGCTATAAGAAGTACACCTGTAAAAGATATTATGACTTCGGTAAAGTCAAGCTTTTTTTTTATTTTTTGCATAAAAGCAAAAGTTTTTTATCAGCGTCCTTAAAACTAGGCAATACCCACATGTCACCATAGCCAATAAGAATTTAATTTTATGAATTTTTTATACTGAAAAATAAACACAGCTAAAGGGTGATAATTTTCGAGGTTCCCTACATTTTCCAAGAAAAAACACAGAAACTTCAAATTGTATGGGGAATGTTTCCTATCATTCCAAAGTACATCTTTTGGCATTTAATTTTTGAATATGAGCTCTTTCAAATGTCGGCCGCGGCAACGTCTCAGATGGTCATCCGTTGAGTCAAATTTTCGATGACTCGTTGCAGCATTTCGACTGGCAACTGGCGAACGACATGTGCAATGTTTTCCTCCAAGGGCCGAATCGAAGCAGGATTGTACGTATAGACCTTAGACTTTACACATCTTCGCAGGAAAAAGTCTATCAAAAATAAAGGACAATCGACAAATTATAAAATAAACTCAAATTTTAATAAAAAAAAATTAAAAATATAAAATAGAAAACATAAAAAATAAATTATAAAATAAATAAAAATTTTAATAAAAAAAATTAAAAATAATAAATGAAGGAATCTGAAATATTAAACACAATATCTATATACAAATTAGAATACTATAAAATATCAAATAAAAAAACAATTAATAAAAAGAATAAAAAATTTAAAATATAAAATACAAAATACAAAATAAAAAGTTACAATTTAAATATAAAATAAAAACCATTGAATATAAATTATAAAATAAAACAAAGAAAAATGTGTTAATATAAATTAGAAAATTACAAACTACAAAAACAAAAGTTTGAATTAAAAACATTAAAAATTATTCTATAAAATATGAAATAAAAAAATTTAAATTACAAAATATAAAATAAAAATTAAAAATATAAATTTTAAAACAAAAATCATAAAAAAATTGAATTATAAAACACGAAGTATAAATTAGAAAACTACATTGTATAAAAAAAATTATAAATTTAAAAAAATAAAAAAAAAATGTATCCTATAAAATATAAAATAAAAATAGAAAATTTTTACACATAAAATTTAAATTACAAAATATAAAATAAAAATTAAAAATATAAATTTTAAAATAAAAATCATTAAATATAAATTCTAAAATAAAAAACAAATTGAATTATGAAACACAAAGTAAAAATTAGAAAACTTCGAAACATTGTATAAAAAGTTTATAAAATTAACAAAATAAATAAAATGTATCCTATAAAATATAAAATAAAAATTAAATATATTAAATTTAAAAGTATAAATTATAAAATAAAATTCAAATTGAATTATAAAACACAAACTATAAATTAGAAAACTACGAAATATTATATAAAAAAAATGTATAAAATTAAAAAATAAAAAATGTATATTGTAAAATATAATATAAAAAATTTTAAAATAATATTTACATTACAAAATATAAAATCAAAATTAAAAACATAAATTTTAAAATAAAAATCATGAAATATGAAGTGTAAAGTATAAATTAGAAAACTACGAAATATAAAATAAAAAAAATTACAAAATTAAAAAAAAAATAAAAAAAAATTAAATATAAAATATAAAATCAAAAATATAAATTACAAAATTAAGAAATATGAAACGTTAAATATGAAATAAAAACAAAATATAAAGAATAAAATTTAAATCATAAAAATTAAAATATTAATTATTAATTACTAAAAAATAATTAATTTTAGTTATAAATATAAATATTCAATATAAAAAATTTAAATAATAATATTGTAATCACAAAATTTATTTTTAGTTATTAAAAATTACTATTTATATTTTTCATATATATATATATATATATATATATATTAATAAAAAAAATTAATTAATTGAATATAAAGTATAAAAATGAAATTAAAATTTTTAGAGGTAAAATTAAAGTTAAAAACAAAAATAATAACATAAAAAAAATTAGGAAAAAACGTTAACTTCGTTTGCACGGAAGTTATAATATTCTTCACAAATACAAGAACTTGATTCCCAACTCTCAGTTTGTATTGCAGGCTTCTATAGCTATCCGATCTGAGAAATATCTACGGACATTGTATTATTGCCAAATTTCTTCAAGATAAACTGTCATACAAAAACAACAGACAAACAAAATACAACCATTTAATTCCGATCGTTCAGTTTGTATGACAGCTATATGCTATAGTGGCATGATGTCGACGGTTAAGAAAACTGAGCAGGCTCTTGCGAAAGAACGAATTTCAGATCGATATCTCAAAAACTGAAGGACTACATAGTTCGAAGTATTCGTCTCCGACGTTTGCTTCTGGATGTACCAAGCATCACAACAAACTTAATATACCAAATAGGTTCAGGTTATAAAAATTAAATTTAATATAAAAAAAAATAAACTCTACAATGTAAATGCGACCGCTCTCAAGTGTGCTCAGCCAATCAGCCAACGAGCTCAAATACTCACAATAAAATGAAGAGCCATCCCTAATAGTCAAGCGAATCAAAAACAGTTAATTGTAGTTACTAATTAGCCAATTAGGCCGTGGTCTGCGGACTGCCGATGCAAATTGCAGTTAAAACTAAATGATAGTGGCATTAGCACAGTAATACTTGTATACCAAAATATACGACCTCAGGAAACTGTTAAAAAATTTTCTGTCAATACAAAAAAATATGTAGTTTGTGGAATTAGACTTAAATTTAATATAAAATATTAAGAAATAAATTTTAAAGTAAACAATATACCTTTAATCAAATTTTTACCTTACACGGTTCTAGTTTCAACTTCACTTCAGCAAACATTCATGATTTTTTTAAGAATAGTACACTGCAAATTTCACGTCAAATTTCTAATAAAAAAAAAAATTATTGCTATTAGTTCCGCTTTTCTATCCATAAGCCTTGCAACAAGCAAGTTTCTCAGTGAGCTGCCATTTCCTGAACTAAAATAATTTTCATAAATTCGCTTAACCTGATATCCGCGTGTAAACCCAATTAGATAATTTATCAAAACATTACCTTCATAAGACTTACGAGTGCAGCTGTCGCGTTGTCCAGCTGTCAACTGCGAATCCACGTCAACACTTCAAAATGTCGCTAACTTTTATTGCAAATTTTCCATCACGATATATATAACTATACCATATACTTGCACTTCATATGCCTAGCCTATGAAAAAAAAACAAACGTAATAAATGCAAATATTTCCAAGCGGTTTCTATTTGTTGTGACAAATGTGAGTAATTGTTAATTTGCAATTGAATAACTTAATTAGCTGCTGAGTTAGGGCGGAGCTAGATATAAGCCTCTCTATAGTGTGTTTATATATGTGTAAGTGTAAATAGCTATACAAATGTTGTCTAAGTATGTACAAGTATATACAGCTATACAGATGGGAGAAAGGATTGATAGATATATATAAATATGTGCGATAAAAGTGCATTTTATACGAAATTGTATAGGCGCATTGCCTACAATTAGGCGCACTAATGTTTTACATGAAACTGTCAGTACCTTTAAAGCATTCCGGTCGAAGTAAATGAATTCAAAATATATTCTTTTATACACACCAGATTTTTCAGTGAAATATAATGCTGCTAAGACAACAATAATAACCACAACTGCTAACCATTTCTTATTACGAACACCGTTTTTTTATATAATTTTATAACCTCAAAAGAATACACTACGATTGTCACGAATGTTCGAACACCTAAAAATGAACTACGGAGCCTCAATAAAACATATGTGTATGCAAGAATAAATTATCATCGTGACGAGCTGAATGAACTCAGTTTCATTCCACTTTCTGTCTGTCTGTAGATACGCAAACCATTCTCTCAGTATTTGAGGTATCGAACTGAAATTTTGCACACATTCTTTTCTCACCAAGAAGATGCACATTTGTCAGCATCGCCGACATTGCACCACTATAGGATATAGCTGCCTTACAAGCTGAACAATACAAATCAAGTTTTTGTTTGGAAAAATCTTACACGATTACTTGAGGCAACTGCATAATCTCCTAAAAACGTGTTTAGATCGGACAACTATAATATTTAGCTGCCATACAAACTGACCGATCCAAATCATGATACAAAAATGTTTATACCTTTTTACGCTATAAGAAGTACACCTGTAAAAGATATTATGACTTCGGTAAAGTCAAGCTTTTTTTTTATTTTTTGCATAAAAGCAAAAGTTTTTTATCAGCGTCCTTAAAACTAGGCAATACCCACATGTCACCATAGCCAATAAGAATTTAATTTTATGAATTTTTTATACTGAAAAATAAACACAGCTAAAGGGTGATAATTTTCGAGGTTCCCTACATTTTCCAAGAAAAAACACAGAAACTTCAAATTGTATGGGGAATGTTTCCTATCATTCCAAAGTACATCTTTTGGCATTTAATTTTTGAATATGAGCTCTTTCAAATGTCGGCCGCGGCAACGTCTCAGATGGTCATCCGTTGAGTCAAATTTTCGATGACTCGTTGCAGCATTTCGACTGGCAACTGGCGAACGACATGTGCAATGTTTTCCTCCAAGGGCCGAATCGAAGCAGGATTGTACGTATAGACCTTAGACTTTACACATCTTCGCAGGAAAAAGTCTATCAAAAATAAAGGACAATCGACCGTCACAAAACGTAAAATTATCTGCTTACCCAAGTGTTCTTTCAATAAATCCATTGATTGATGTTCTGTGTGGGAAGTGGCGCCGTCTTCTTAAAACAAAATGTCGCCGAGATCACGAGCTTCAATTTCATGTATCAAATAAACGGTTATCTTGATCGCCATTGACGCCATTCCCCTGCTCACCGATGATTCCACACGCACATAAATCATTCTACACCATTCATTTTTATGGATGAAATACTAGCTCTTGGAACTCGGCAGGTTGCTCTTCGTTCAACATGCGTCAATTTTGCTAATTTTCAAATGAAAATGGAACAAGATTTGCGAAAACGTCGGATCTTCTTGGAACATTTCAAGAGCCCATAGAGCAAAACGATGTAGCTTGGGAACTCGATCGCTTTCAGTTCTTGCACAAGCTGTATTTTGTACGCTTTCAATTTAAGATCTCGATATAAAATGCGACAAGTCGTTCGATATGTCTGTCCGAGTTACTGCGTCAAATGCGTTATCATCAATTTTTTAATAAAAAGATCAATAAAAAAGTTGTTG